>JABUQX010038138.1:15000-36712 GCA_015478945.1 Trachelipus rathkii
AAAAAAGTAAATATATAAAAAAAATTATTGTTAATAATTATAGTAATATGAGTAGAAAGCCTATTTAGAGACCTTTTATACGTTACTCGTTAAAATAAATAGACTTTCTATTAAATTTTGTTTTTTTTTTTAACTAAAGAATACCCCAAGGGTATACAGCACCGATGGCAGGAGTCGGGGTCTCTCGGCCTTCCGGGGAACTACGGGGTAGGACTAATTCCCCCCCTCCGGGGAGGGTCTCCGGAACCCCCGCTCTTTGGTATTTGGGTGTCGCGGGGGTTCCTCCGCCCCTCCCCTACGGGGTATGGAAAACGTCCCCCCTCTGTCCCCCGTCGGCTCGAGCCCCCTAAAAAATATATATACGCTGATATATGTTTTTAGTTTTCTTCTACCTATCATAGTTATATATATAAAAAAATTTTAAAAAAATAATTTTTTCATTTAATCTTTTTCATACGCTGATTTCATATATGTTATCAGTTTTCTTTTACCTATCTTTAATTTTCGAGATATCATGCGGGTAACTTCTTTAGTTTATTTTTATATATAATAATATATATATAATATAAATATATATAATAACAATAACTATATATATCTATATATATATATATATATATAATATATATATAAAATATATATATATATATATATATATATATATATATATATATATATATATATATATATATATATATATATATATATATATATATATATATATATATATATATATATATAATAATATATAGGAAATTATATATATATATAATAATAATAAAAATCTAATATATATAAATATATATATATATATATATATATATATATATATATATATATATATATATATATATATATATATATATATACTATATATATATATATATATATATATATATATATATATATATATATATATATATATATATATATATATATATATATATATATATATATATATATATTTTCCTGCTGTATATATATCATCTAAAAAGCTAACAACAACTATATATGCTGCTATATATATATATATAACAACATCCTTGCACATGAACCACGAGAGCCGCCACTTTGTATATATATATATATACTATATATATAAATATATACTCTCCTATATATATATATATATATATATATATATATATATATATATATATATATATATTAGGGATGTACCGGAACAGGTTCCGGCCGGAACTTCCGGCCGGAACCTCGATTTTTGGAAGTTCCGGTTCCGGCCGAAACTAATGTCTTTCTTAATAAAATTCAGTAATTGATTTGTCATTTACTCAGTTATGATTATGCATAAAAAATAATATAGAAAATTGATATATGTGAACAAATATGTTAAAATGACCTCGACTCTATACTTTCGAAAACTTTAAATATGAAACAATATTTTCTAACTTGAGACCGGTAGCTTAATACTCTAGAACAGGGTGGGTTTTTTTAGATTTTTAAGTTTAAATTTTTTAGACACAAATTGCTTTTTAATTATTATTTTTATAAAATTAGTTAATAATCCTAATTATTACCTAATTAATAATAAGTTTAGTAAATATAATTATTTAGTTTAATTAAGATTTAAATTATATATATATATATATATATATATATATATATATATATATATATATATATATATATATATATATATATATATATATATATATATATATATATATATATAACAACCAATATAAAAAAAAATATATATATAAATATAAATATAATATATATAATATATACAGAGTGGCGCACATAAAATCGGCCCCATCTACGAAAAAAGGAATATCAATAATAAATCTACCGACCTACGTACGTACGTCAGGTCTAATCCAAATAGTAGTATAGTAATAGGACAATAATAGGACACCTTTACCTACGGTTTAATTAACAGAGCAGGAGATTTAAAGTCTATGTTCGAAATGTTCTCCGTCAAGAACAAAGCAAAGTTCTGCACGTTTAAGCATGTTATTGAAAACATTTCTCAATACACGTTGTGGGATGTTGGAAATCTCTTGACGTATGTTGTTTTTCAACGTGTCAATTGTTCTGGGATTGTTGTGGTCGGGAGACCGGGGAGGCCACAAACCCTTGCTGATGGTCCTTTCCTCTGTGAAAACGGTATGTATGGTAGTCAATGACAGATCCGACGTATGGCAGGTGTCCCCATCTTGCTGGAAATAGGCATAACGCTTTTCGTTTGGAGTTAACTGTGCAGAGAAATCACTATAGACCTGTAGGTAAACATTGGTATTCACAGTTTCATTGAAGAATATTGGACCGATTATTCTGTTACCAGAAAGAGCACACCAAACACCAATTTTTAAATCGTGTAATGGCATTTGCAGGGACTCGTGTGGGTTCTCTGTAGCCCAGTGTCGACAGTTTTGGGAATTAACGTAACCCGACAGATGAAACCAAGCTTCATCCGTTGAAAAGAAGAGAAACGGATCAACATTTCCCCCAGCAACATTCTCTAGCAACCAATTACAGTAAGTTTTACGCTTACACTTATCCGCTTCTTTTATTTCATGAACAACACTCACACGGTAGGGTTTCATTTTTAAGCCATGAAGGATGCGTTGACATGATCTGCATGATACTCCACATTGTTGTGATAACCGTCGTGTACGGTCGTAGGTAGTTAGGTAAATATTTTATTGATAATCATTTTTTCGTAGATGGGGCCGGTTTATTTAGATACACTCTGTATATATATATATATATATATATATATATATATATATATATATATATATATATATATATCTTTGTGACGAATCTGTATATATATATATATATATATATATATATATATATATATATATATATATATATATATATATATTTTTTATATATTATATAATATCTGAGTACTCTAATTTTATTTATTTCTTTATTAAAAATGACTTGAAACAACATTGATGAATTTACTTATTATATAGATGAAATATACTTATCATTAATTAGGTAATAGCTAGGATTAATTATTAATTTAGAAAAAAAAAGTGGCATAAAAAATAAAAAAAAAAAAATAAAAAAAAAAAAAAATCATGATTTTTAAAAAAAAAACGTAAAAAAATCAGTTGATTTAAATATTTGATCTTTTTTGTGCCAATCCTGCTCTAGAATCTAGACCTGGGGATAAATAAAATTTGTAGAGGGTATTATTATTATTATTATTATTATTATTATTATTATTATTATTATTATTATTATTATTATTATTATTATTATTATTATTATTATTATTATTAAACAAAATATTAACTATACTGTTTAAGCAAAAAAATTTTAAATTTTTTAAAACAAGATTCCATAATTTTCTTACTTAAAATTGAACTTATTTGAATTTTGAAATGTTGTGGTGTAGGAAAATAAGTTGCTCCATGTTGTGGAGTTAAACGTCATCTCTTATCCTCAAACACGCTATTTAAACTTTGAAGACCCGTAGAACTTTATATAGTATATTCCTTTTTTACTTAAGCCGTTTTCGTTTTGGCAATATTCTTACGAATTCTTACGAAAAATAAGAACGTTCTCAAAAAAATCGTTCGTTTTGTCAAATTTTAAGAAAATTTTGAGAATATTCTTACCATAAGAATATTGACAAATTCCGTAAGATTGCTATTTCGCTGTCTTACCGAAAAATTCTATTCTTACCAAAAATGTAAACAAAGGAAATGATGGCAGAAAGCAGTCATGAAATTTTTTTCTTTTATTTTTTTTTTTTTTTTTACAATGGAATCAATTTAATGACTTTAAGAGTAGTGAGATTGTGTCAAATATTTGCGTGATATTCACAATTTTAAAATTATCCTTCGAATATTCATTAAAAACTGCAATGATAATGTTTTCACTACGTAGTAGGCCCGTTTTGGCTTTTTCAGCTTTGCCAATTTTTGATGAAAAGATCTGTTACAATGATGCACTTTTCATTTGTTTTTTTTTTTTTGTAACAAATACTATATATATATATATATATATATATATATATATATATATATATATATATATATATATATATATATATATATATATATATATATATATATATATATATATATATATATATATATATATATATATATATATAGAGAGAGAGAGAGAGAGAGATATCCTCCACCGAAGACATCAATCCAAACACTGAATATGATTTTTTTAATGTTTGTAAACAAGTTTATAAGAATAAAATTCATTCTCGGTCGTTTTTGGCACAAACCAAGATGCTTAAAATGCGTAAAGGTATCTTATCGAACGTAAGACAAAAATGATAAAAAGAACTAAAACATTTAATAAATTTATTGATCCACTTATCCAAATTTTGGCTTACAGAACTAAGAGCTCACAGTATGGATATGACAAGATGCCAGATACTTCTAGAGAGACTCCACTTGTTATCAGACAAGTTTTAAGTAGAATATGTAAGGTGTGGCTGAAGTCGAAAAGTTCCGGTTCCGGCCGGAACTTTTCCAAGGTTCCGGAAAGTTCCGGTTCCGGCCGGAACCAAAAATTCTGTTTCCACGGTACATCCTAATATATATATATATATATATATATATATATATATATATATATATATATATATATATATATATATATATATATATATATATATATATATATATATATATATATATATATATATATATATATATATATATATATATATACTGCCGTTATAGAAATGGGTTATTTTTATTTATTTATTTTTTACTATATCGTTAAGAAATAATGTATTTATTAATTTTCATTGAGAAAACGTTTCTTTTAAAAAAAATAAATATGAAATAATAGGCCTCCCAATTACTTATTTGTAACATTTGTTTATGGACGAAAATATCAATTATATCGACGCCATGATTTTCATGAAACTTATGAAATGTTTGGGAAATGATCTGTGCCAAAAAGAAATTTGGGAAAAAAAAAAAAAACGTAAAATGAGCCTGAAAAAAGTTATAAAGTCTCCAAATTTCATTTTCAAAGCCCATTTACCGTCAGATGCTTTTAAAAAAAATAAAAAAAATTTATAGGCAATTTTATAGCAATCCCTTATGTTAAATGAAGTCAAAATAAATTAATTCAATTTTTTACAAAATTTAGAGAGTTGTTTTGATAAATTCCTCAGGTAAAATGTTTTTTAGATTGTAACTCAAAATTATTGTCTTTAATTGTTGACTTTAAAATCGTGGCTTGGCAGGGAATTTAATAAAATTTTATGATTGATAACAACAGGCAACATATTAAATGTTATTTTCTTACAATAAAAAATTACTAAATTCCCTGCTCAATAGGCCTAATGGGTCCGTTTTTATGAGAATCAAGTCTAGGCATGAGAAAATTGTCACCAAATTTGCCGATATTTTTGAAACTTTAATAAATTCAAAAAAAATTATATGTTGATAACATAAAAATCAGTTTTAACATATTTAAACAAAAAAAAAGTGAATTTGATGATGATTCAATATATTTTCGCCATTGATAGGACAAGCTGCGTCATCTGACCCAATTCTGAAGCTTTTTTAAGCTCGAAAAAATATAATAGTATTAAATTATTAATAAAAATTAATAACTTTAGATTGGGCAAACAAAATTATTGCACAATTATTATATTTTATATCAAATTAACAAAAAGAATTCGAAAAAAAAACACCAAAGGAGCTTTCAAAATAGGGTCCTAATAAAGGCTTTTGTTTACTAAATTTTAGGCGTCTTCGATTTTGCACTTTTGCTAACGAAATGCTAAAATTTTTGTTCGTTTTCGTCAACCTAGCACAAAATCGTAAAAAAATGCTTATCAAACGTAAGGAATTTCTTTAATTCTGTATGATTGCTATTTTATACAGAATTTTATTCTATATTACACAGAATTAGTGACATTTTTTTTTACGTTTGGTGAGCCTTTTTTTACGATTTTGCGCTAGGTTGACGAAAACGAACAAAAATTTTAGCCGATTCCAGTTTGCTTTGACTATAGTATTAGATTGTGTTCTGTTCTGACTCATTTATAGAATATATATACTTAACTTTGTGGGATATAAGAGTCAGAATTATTCAAAGCTTCTTTTAGATGGTTATGAACTGGTATACTGGTATGAAGTCCCAACTTTGAAAAAAAGCCCCAAATTTGAAGGTAGCTGGTAGTCCCAAGCTATGAATTGATAGTGGGACACTATGAGAGTTAATCCCAAACTATGAAAGTAGCTAGTAGCCCCAGCTATGAATGGGTTTGTAGATTTATAGCCCAAGCTATGAAAGTAGCTGGTTGTCTTAGCCCCAGCTATGAAAGTTCTAATTTTGAAAGTAGCTGGTAATCTTAGCCCCAGCTATGAATAGATTTGTAGATTTGTAGCCTAAGCTATGAACCCTGATAAAATGATAAAAATAAAT
This sequence comes from Trachelipus rathkii, assembly GCA_015478945.1. Lineage (NCBI taxonomy): Eukaryota > Metazoa > Arthropoda > Malacostraca > Isopoda > Trachelipodidae > Trachelipus > Trachelipus rathkii. The sequence goes on from JABUQX010038138.1 coordinate 21,400, forward strand.
ACATTATCACTTTATCTAAATTTCACAATTCAAAAATCTATTAATCATCAATCTAATATGGGATTTAACATACCCTATTATTTCCAATAGGGGCAGGTCTTCGGTATTCACAGTGGATGCTTGTATGTATCAATTCTGTATATTGACAGTCTGAAAAATATATTTTACTATATTTTTCTCCTATCTCCTCACAAGCCTATCATACTCTTATTGTATTATATTAACATTAATTAATCTTTATATTTAGGTACTGACCTGGATGTGAAAATATCCAGTTATGCCTCAAAAATCAGTGAAATATTATTCTTTAGCTTGTATTTAACAACTTTTATAACATTATTATGTTATGGTATATATTCCTTCAAAAATGTTATGATACAAATTTTTATGCTAAACATCAGTAATTATAACTAGGAAAAAGAGAAGAGAGAGAGAGAGAGAGAGAGGGAGATAGAGAGAGAGATGAGAGAGAGGAGAGAGAGAGAAGAGAGAGAGAGAGAGAGAGAGACGGGAAAGAGAGAGAGAGAGAGAGAGAGAGTGAGGAGAGGAGAGTGAGTAGTGAGTGAGTGAGTGAGTGAAGAGAGAGAGAGAGAGAGAGAGAGAGAGAGAGAGAGAGAGAGAGAGAGAGAGAGAGAGAGAGAGAGAGAGAGAGAGAGAGAGAGAGAGAGAGAGAGAGAGAGATCTACCGAGAGAGAAGAGAGCTGGAATGTTTCTGATGAAGGATCTACCCTGTTGGCCCCGGGGTTTGAGACATTTTACCCAAAATGAAACAGAAAACAAAACAAACAATCACATGCGCAGTATTATTTACGATTTCTGTTCACAGCGTGTTCGACGCTGATAAACTAGGCTAGTGACTATTAAAGAATTAGATGCAAGTCAGTCTTCATCGTTGATTTGTTTATCATTTCCTCTGCGATAAAGTACACATATCAACAGCGCTATTATTTATATACAGGAATGAGAGTGAAAACACCATTTAAAATAGTTTTTATTAGTTATGCAGTTATATATATATATATATATATATATATATATATATATATATATATATATATATATATATATATATATAATCTATATATTATATATAATATTATATATTATATATATAGATAGTCATCTCCACCCGCAAACGTCCCCATGTGTGTCAGGCGGAAATATAGTAAATTCTCCAGAAACTTCTGTTCTTATAATGGATATTATGGAGTTAACCAGCTTCGTTCTTGCACAGCCATCAAGATCTTGATCGGTCAAAAGGCGTAACTTAGCTGAAAGTTTTATACGGATGGGGAGAGGGATCTGTATTTTAAATCGTTCTACGTCGATTGTATATGTTTTAAGCATGCTATTTAGCTCTACGATTTAATTGGCCATCCATTATTGAAACACCTCTGATACACCTCAATGATATATCGAAGTATAGCAGTTTCAAACATCCCTCCTCGCGCAGCTTAGCCGCAATTCATAACCAGTGTTACATATCTTGAGCACATATAACACGTATCTGTGACCACGGGTGCTGTATAGGATGTCTATCTGAAAAAAATTCCGTATGTGGTGACTGACACATGAACCAAGATTTTTAAAATGAACCAGCACTTTTGAATATACGATATAACACCCATAGCTGATGCTTTTAAAAATGCGCTATAATACAAGAGCGTTGACGCTGCAACTCTCCACCCGACACTGATCCTTCAAGCCAGAAACAGTGCTAACCCCACGCTTAAACAGCAACGTCAATAAACCGTGAATTCATGAGATTCACCATTTATCACAGAATTTCTCGATAATATAGTATGTAATATATAAATATATAATATATAATATATATAATTAATATATAAATATATATAATATATATATTAATACATATTAGATATATATATAAATATATAATATAATATATATTATATATTATATATATATATAGATAGATATACATATATATATATAATTATTATATAAGAAAAAAAAGGATCTAAAGCATAACTTTGTATGTTTAAAGCTTCATATGTATCGAAACTAAAATATCATTTGACAAATAAAATTATTTAGCATCGAAAATATTTACAAAATCATTCACAGAATATCGTTTAAAAAACAGCTTAATGACAGTCAGACACATAAGGCCCGCATAAAACAAGTGTGAAGCGACGCCCAACCAAAGTTTATATATGTATATCTGTACATTTTAAAAGAAGATGATTGATTTTCCAGAATAAATTCAAGTTTAAAAATGCAATCAGTATACATCTCCGTTCTTCTCTGTAGGATGAAAGTCCCAGTGTCCCTCGACGAATGTCACATTCGATGTGAAGTGTTGAACACGAAGCCGCTATCCTTCTTCAACCTCACAGAAACTACTTCATTAATAGCGAACACCTAACAAATCGAGGTCGTCTTTAAACATAAACTTATTTCTCCATCATCTTTATAATCAAAGACAACATTCCGGCTCTGTCATTTAATAAGTTGGGGTGTCAGATAAACGAAGACGGTAATGGATGTCTGGCAGACTTCCGCTAAATGAGAGATGAAGGCCTAATGTCCCTTCTCAAGAATGTTGAGTGACTTGCGTTACAAGATGAAGATCGGCGAGATCAAACGCTCAAGTTACTATTCGTTGCTAAATTCTCAAGTTCACGTCCAGTACCACTATCACCTGGCATGAACAGTGTTGGCTATTAAATCAATGAAAGGTCGCGAACATAGAGATTGACGCCAGTTTATGACATTTCATAATCACGACCTATGGCTCATTACATGTAACTGACACCCCTAAGTGTTGAAAGGGCGAATTATATGATTATATGCCTGAATATGCCTCGTGTTCACAATCCAGCTATTACTTTTGAGGACTATTTCCGTTAACAATGTTTGGAAATTAGCTGTGCTTGAACAACATGAGTGAAAGTTAAATACTTTGTTCTACTCTTCTGATTGGGGATGCGTGCTGTTAAAAGCGACTCTCCATTCCCAAAATGCCTGGGGAAATAATTCACCTTTCTAACATAAGAAAAGCCTCTAGCAGTGGAAGATAGGTCCCGGACATTAGTTTGTGAGAATTAGGATACTTTTTATTTTCAAGGTGCAAATTTGGAACTTGAACGGATAAGCGATCTAAGATCATACAAGAGGCAAGAATAATCCTTTTCCTGAGAGAATACTATGCCATTTAAACGACGGTAGAAATTTCGTAATGTTGTTTAGGCCTACGCCGCTTTTGCTACATTGTAGCTCATCTTGAAGCTGTAAAAACCACATGATGAAGATGAACGCTTAGCATCAATCAGAACGTTCAGTAGAATGTTCATAGCTCTATACAGATAACTAGCGCGAACGTGCCGAGCGAGAGTTTCATTGAGGTCAACATCAATCTGACTAAAGCAAGTGTATAGGAAGTTCGACTCTGTATACACTATATGGCCCGTCGCCTGTAGAAGGTTGTACATCCGGGTTTTGTCAATTTCGTTTTATACAAATATAGAAACACTTAGATGATCTAGATGACTGTCTGTAGCGTGCCTCGGGATGTTGAACTCTAACCCAAAGAACGTCAGTGCTGGTTATCCGAATTGTGGGTTTTTTTTTTTTTTTTTTTTTTTTTTATTTTTTTTTATTTTTTTTTTTTTTTTTAAGCGACGAAGTTTGCTGCACTCACGACGATCTGAATAGGATTCAATGAGAAGAGATCCAATTCGCTCTTGCTAGCAGTCTGACCAGCAGGGTGAAGAAATCAGTCTGCAGGGGTGCGGTGCTAGGCGAAATAAGACAAGCTTATGAATGTGCTCCACTTATACTGTTAGCCGAAAGACACGAAGTTAAAGACACCATCTAGTAGTTAAATGGTGAATACATCAATACGTTTTGTAGATTTGCGCCTTCTAGCCTTAGGGTTTTTCCGCACTGTGATTTTCTTACGGCCTTGCTTCTTCTTCTTCAGAGCTCTCTTCGTCTTTGCTTTTCCTATTTGGGGTGGTCCGGCCCGTCTAACTTTAACCCTGCCTGACTGTCATTTTTTCGTCTTATTTGCGTTTAACGCATCCGAGCAATCTCGTCGGAAACCTCGCAATCCGCCTTTTAATGAACACTGAGATTGGCTCCTGTCGCTATGATTTTGCATCGGTCAGACCTGTTTCCTTTTAGCTTTTACCACAACTTAGATATCACCCCCCTTCTAAATACGATGGCCGCTTCGCAGTAACTAGTGAAAATCCTCCAAGACAGTAATCTCTCTGTGATCTTGAGCAATGAATACTCTTTCTCATACTTTATTACAGGGTGACTGAGCCCTTCCTATACCTCGCTTACACTGTAGAGAGGTGCATCAATGACTGAAAAAAATGCAAATGATTATGCCCTTATAAGTCGCAGAGCCAAATCTATTCTGAATGAAATCAGTAGCATATAATGAGATTTCCCATCTGGTTAAAAAATGAGCCATATTTTATAGCTGATGGGGACGTTCTTTCTAATGTGTAACTTTACACATAAGTGCCACTTATGGAAATGGCCGTCCTTCCACGTCCTTTATATGTACTTTTATAGACCCGATCAATGACCTGTTCAGTGAGAGGTAGTGCACATGGGAATGTTATTACCTTGCTCTCTTCAGGAAAATAAACTACCCTTAACACAGAGAAACGTATTGTCGCCCACAATTGGTGCCGACATACAGTGTAGACTACGCCATCCAGGATTTTGAGCACTCTGAGTAGATACAATAAATGTAACACGCCTTGCTCATCCGATAATTCTCCGTGTTAAGTTCGTGTTCCACTGTTTTCATCGACCCTTTCAGCATACGAGTACGTCATGAGGACATCTAACCAACCTCTTACTCATTTTGAACGTGTTCCGTGCTCATGGACGATCTCCTGGGAAAAACCGTGCAATATCTCTAAGGTAATCTCTGCCGTGAGCTCAAAGTAATTATAATTTCGTTCATCAGAGGGATGAATATCTGTGTTGTAAATTAGATCTCTACACATATACTATTTCGCTAAAGCGTATTAAAATAAGAACATGCAGAACGAGCTAAAGATAGGATTCCTCATACAATCTTTCATAAAAGTACTCTCTTGTACCCATAGTAACGCGGTTTAGAGCACCTGTTCTTCACATCCAATAGTAGTTCACACAGTCTAACTGTCTGTAAACTCACAGTAAAGATTATGTGCGGAACTTTCCACAATCTCGTAGTTAATATCACTTACACAACCCTATTTCATAAAGAACGTCTCTTTCAATTGTCAATAGGATTCAGTAACATCCGCGGAAGTCTGAGAGCTATACAGGGATGAGATCATGTCAAGCCGAAGCAAGCAGAGTTAATAGAAGTGGTCTGTAACTCGCCAATGGCCACAAGAAACTGATTAATGATCCTTAATCACTTGCTTTTATGATATAGTAAAACTTGTCAGATTCAACCTACCCATTTATACCAAGTACTGGGTTTATTTGACCTTCCCTTCGAACCTAATACTTTCAATTTTATACACATTACTCTTCAGATGGGAAGCGTATTTTTGTATTCCTGTTCTATAAAACCGCCTTTTATCTTTTCACCGTCTAAATCCTCAAGATAAATAATTTTAATCCATCATAAGGGAAGTCTCGAAATGTGAACTTCTTGAAAACTCTGTAGACCCACCCTGACTCGTAGCCTTCCTAAAAAACCTTTCCCGGCCTCTCGGAGACTCGCACATAATCACCTGTGCATACACCTGCAATTATCTTATTTTTCCTGACCTCGTGTGAATGAGCGCCATCTTTCGTAATGCTGTTATTTCGACCTTTCTAGAGGGTAGATTTTATAGTTCCTGTTGAACGATCTATATAAGAAAATGAGCAAGGCTGTAGTAGCTCAATATCCTAAAAGTGTCATACGGTAAATGTACCGGTGCAATTATCCTTGATAGTACGTGTACCTTCACTATAGCTGCTTTTCAACTGAGATGTATTGTAAACACCATGTCAATGTCTGAACTAATTCTTGAAATTCCGACCAAGAAACCAGTGCCTTGATCGTCACAGCATTCTTGGCAATCGCCTGTCACCCTCTATAATTTCTCTCAATGCGTCAGATACAGTACCTGACTTTTTATTCTTTTAAAAGGTTTTTAAACCATAAATATCCTAGAAATACACATCAATGGTGAAAGTATGTATTGATATCCATCGTTGTACGAGCTGTATTAACCATTGGACAATCCACTGCCATAGCCCATCGAGACAGGGGGCCCTATGGTCCGTAGGAATTTTTGCGCAACAGGTTTATGTACGAGGAAAGCCTCCTCGCCCCGCAATACTTTCAACCTTCCGCCAATGTCCGGAAACCTCGGGCAACTTGTGAATCCACCGTCTTTAGACCCCTTCACAATCCGTAATAAAACCTTATCAACCACACTCCTTACCCCATGTGTATACTGACATAAATAGAAAACATTGTATATATATATATAAGGTAATAATATATATATAATATATATATAATATATATTATATAGTATATATATAGATATATTATTGATATACGGTCAAGGAATAACGGTAAAAGGCAAAATATAAAACACAGTGTTTAATATGATGAATTTATTTATTTATCCACAAGTAAGCAAATTAGAACAACGAACAATATAATATAATATAATATACCATAATATAATGTATATATAATATATAATAATATATATATATATATAATAATAATATATATATATATATATATATTTTAAAATATATATATAATATATATATAATATAAATAAGATTAATAAATATAGATATATAATATATAATAAATAATATAATAAGCGCGGCTTTACGGGGGAAGCACAGGAGGCCGGGCCTCTCTAAAAAAAAAGCAACTTAATGTAATAAAATAATCAATTTACTATTATTACTATAAAAATAATTGTTAAACGTTATACAGAACGCTAATTTGACATAAGCATCAAAAAATTTATTCTCTTAGCGAAACATTATTTTTTCCATAAGGTCATTGACTGAGGAATTTTGAATTGGTGCCCCAAGAAAGCATAATAATAATGCTTTCAAAACACTTGTTGTCATGGCAACGTAAAAGAAACCTTATTCTTATTTTGTCTATTTGGAGGATTTTTCCACAAAGCCTCCTCGCTCGAATTGCAAAGAAATCCATTTTTGAAAAAAATACAATAAAAAAATTATTTAAAATAATATATATATTATATATATAATATATATATAATAATTAATAATATATAATAATTATATATATATATATAATATATATATAATATATATATAAAATAGAATATCTATAATATATAAATATATAAATATATAATATATATAATATATAAATATAAATAATATGAAGCGGGTTAAATTTTGTGGATACCAAACATGGTCAAATGGTGCTCCTTGGGTCCCTGTAGTGGACAAAAAATCCATTTGATTACTCAATGCTAGGGGCCCAACGTTGAGTTTTTTAAAAGGATTTTGACATCGTTTACTTATTTAAGATTATGAATTATAATCTTGTTCTTCAAGACACATTTGGTTTAATACTAATATAGACTATTCTGTCCTCATTTCAGACCAGACTATTCGACGTTTGAGAAATAATCCTGTGGGTCAGTGTTTAATTAACTATTATCGCAAGACGTTCATGGGATGTGCAACAACGCATAAATACAGGCATGCAATATTCGGCTTATCCACAACCATCTTGTCGGAAAAATCAGCTACACGGCGGGAGTTTTTAGAGCCTAACAAGTTCCACAAGCAGTCAACAAAGATGCCAGTGTTACCATCAGGCAAGTTAGTGGCAACAGACAGTAAAGGCATATACAAAGCAGGCATTCCAACAATAGAATTTGAAAGTGTTATTGTGAAAGTGAAGAGACTAATAATGAATGTCAATGATACCTGAAATATTAAAAATAAACAATCTTCCTAACAATTCAAGATAAATAATCATTTCCTCGTCTCTCGACATTAAGCGCGTTGCAACGTGGTTCATAATGTATAGTTGAACGGATCAATGTCAAATTCCCAATGAAAAGAAATCCCTGATTAGTACTGAGCCTGAGTCCCAAATCACAACACTTCAAGACGCATGATAATAAGAAAGGTGGACAAGGAAAGAACAGAGAAAACATGAACTTCAGGAAAGGATAAAGGAAACGGTTGACATCTGAAAGTAAGATAACACAAAGATACGCAAACATTTAAGTTCAAGTTGAATTAATTCAGGCAGTCGTGAGTGATGTGCTAAAGAAATTTCCTTAAATCAGAAGAAAGAAGAATGGTCAGCCTCAAATAGAAACCAGTATCCTGAGTTGTGTAAAGCATAGAGAGGACAAATGTGAGCAATAGAGATGCATGTCTCATAGTTAATGCTGCCCTCAAAGGACCTCGCTTCTGTCACCAAAAAACTTGTTTGACCAAAGAAGTTACAACGCAAAGAAAATACTGGAAGACAAACGGCTGGGAGCATTGCGCAACACAGAGGGTATGGTCTGCATTGTTTCGATGGAAAAATAGATGAAACCCTGTCGATACTGGAGGTGTGCGTAGAAAAGTTAGAGAAGAACATTACGTGAAGTGGTCATTTCCAGATGGCAGTTACCTCGATCACGCAGGTTATCTACTCAGGAAGAGCCGATATGTATTTAATATAATTCTGGGTAGATTGAACGATAACGAAGATCTACCGAGAACTTAAGAGCATGATTTGCGATGAACTCCTGTGAATATGGTAACAGAAATGGAAATAACACACGTTGGGAGTTCATCTTAAAAAGACCACTTCAATGGCTCATATGCATGTTGCATTTTAATGAACTGCCACAGGAAGTTATTTAGTGTTGTTGATGGGAAGACAACTGGCCCATCGTCACATGAAGGACCTATAACAAACTGCTCTATTTGATCCTCAGACCAAACCCATCATTAATTTCCAACCAATTCCAGGCTCTGTAGTTGATGTTCCTGAAACAGTTAAGATCTAGTTCTGACCAGCTGTATTACTAAAAACTGTTATAATTCAGCAAGGGTACAAAATGCAGATCATAATAATATCGTAATTGAAAACTCAGCAGCCGGGTGCTTTAAAGCCATGCAAGGAGCTAACTAAAAGCTACACGCTGCTCGATGTACATTCAACAGAATCCGCAATTGATGATCTGAGGCGTTTGTACGATTCGTACTGACTTTATCCCCATGGTTCTATACCGCTCCCATCCCTTCTGCAAGATGTGCAAGAATTCACACTAGGTACACACGTATCAAAAACTTTCTCCTGAGGAACAGACATCAATTCTCCAGTGCTCCTAAACAATTCCTATTTTTGTCAGCTGGTGTTGCAGATGAACGGGAAACAATAAGAAGATTTCATGTCAACAAATTCTTCAAGCAAGAAAGAAAATTTCCTCCACCAATGTGCAAGTTCGCTGCTTTGATTAAAGGCAGCTAAACGTCAATCTCAACGCCACTTCCTACATGGAACTGATAGACTGGGGGAGTACTCTTATCACCCCCCCACCTCTTCTTGATGATATTAGTGATGATATTTTTGTTAGTAATCAACAAATTCTCCTACCAAAGTTATCCGTGTCATTCGGCTCGATGTGAAAGGAAATGTCAAAGATGTTCCGCTGTTTCTAGAGGTGTTGTCATACTCTCCGACATGTGCAAATACTACAAACCAAACATTCTCGAATCGAAATACCTTCAGTACAGACAAAATATTTTCTATGAGATTTTGTACTATGCAAGTTGTTTAGCATGTAAGAATGGTAAGAATTTAAAGCTATACTTAATTCTGGCTTATATATATATATTTTGTTTAAATAAAAGATTCAAGGTAAAGTTGGGTAAAAACAAATCTTGAAGAGACTATACTTTTAAACCACATTTCAGTTGTAATCATGAAAGTAGCACCAAAATAAAGTTGTTCAAATCTGCATACGAGACTTTTGTATGTTTGCAACGCCAAGCTTAATATATATTACGTATATATAGATTTATATAATATATATTATATATATATTAATAATATATATATATATATAAGTATATATATATATAATATATAATAATATATATATTGAGAGAAGAGAGCAGAGAGAAGAGAGTAAAGAGAGAGAGAGAGACGAGAGAGCAAAGAAGAGAGAGAGAGAGAGAAGAGAGGAGAGAGAGAGTTATACTAAATTTATAATTTTTTGTTAATAATTTTATTTGTAATTGAATCTTTTAATAATAACTTTTCTGTGTAAACTTAGCAATATTAGAAGGACAAAAATAAACCCTTAATTTTCGAATATATAATACAAGAACACGATATACATATTAACCCTATTTCTTAATACAAATTAAATAAATCAATTAAATCTTTAAAAAAAATGTACACAGACCTTATACCAACAGGAAATCAAAAACATTTTCGCTACGAAAAGCAGGAAACGGGGCCTTGGAGGCAAAGTTTCTTCTAACAGGACTTCTACGGAGGCAAGGTGCTAAATTATATTAACAAACTCAGCTAAAAAAAAAAAAGAGCACATATATTCTGCATCTAGGTGTCATCGTAAATTCTTTATATTACTTATTAATAATACATTTCAAAAAAATATTTTAAAATATTGAAGTTATCCCATTCACGGTCTTTTAATTGGTTTTATGGGTACCTTATTGTTTTTCCTTCAAATTCAGATATTAGAAATTAAATATATGAATTATTTTTATCCGAAAGTGCATAAGAAAAGTAAATGTTATTTTAATTTTTTTCTTAAATTAAGCGAGTGTTTATTAGATTCTTAGACAGGAACAAAAACAACCTTAAAAAAATAAATTAACGAAATGTATTTATAGAGCCGTCTGAAATTTGCTCCTGCATTTTGAGAGGTACGGAGCCGTTACCAATTATAATTATTAAAAATAGGGTTATCAATTGGCGATGATCTTACACTTTTTGTTTGAATTTTACATAATCTTTCATTCAATGTAATGTATTCTTTCAGATGACCTATTTCACAAAAAAATATAAGAATTTTTATCAAACTGCAAAATTGAATAAAACGATCATTTCTGATAAAATACTTGCTAAGACGAATACTTCGATGTAAAGGAGTCGCCTCTGAATATATAATATTATATATATAAATATATATATAATATATATTAAATAATAATATATATATATATAATAATAATATATATATCAGTATATAATATAATTATATTGACGGCCTCCCCATGTTTGGTTACGAGCCCCACTGATATAGTATATATATATATAGAATTATATATTTATATGATATATATATATATATAATATTAAATATATATATATATTATAATATTATATATATATATATAAATATGAATTTAAAATATAATAACATCATAACGAAGCTATGATTTAATCCAATTAAGATATTGGTGTGGGGCTTTTCTTATTCTTACATTGAACCACGCGTTTAATTATCTGAAGCATAGACATGCTTAAGACTTGAATCGGTCTTGGTGTCCTTAGGAAATCTTGGAAGTCTGGAATCGAGAAAGTCTCACGAACGTACGAGATCTTTATGGGTCTGAACTCCTGTCGATAGCTGGACCTGTACAAGCCCCTTCCTTCCAGTCGCGCAAAGAGATCAGCTATTAAAATCCAACAATTTTGATCCTTTTAACATACTCCATCATCAATAATGAACGGCATTCATCTAAATCCATGTTAATTGTGCTTCTTTAAAAAAGTACACGATGCGTTTAAAACGATACTCAAAATAAGCTCTCCTCTAATATTCTCTTAAGGGTCTTCGTACGTCACCTCAGGTTTACTCTTGTGGTAATTGTCTCCTCCACGCAAGACTTAATGTGGCCCTTTAGATGCAGATCCTTGAGGCTTAATAATTTCTGCATTGCATCCTGGTATAAGATACGCTTCTCATGTATGTTAATGTCTGAATTTAATATCCGATACACCTCTTTCTCGTAGTTGTTTATCTGCTCAACTTTAGGGTCTAACAAACTGTAAGGTAGAGTTTGCTGATGAATTTGTCCTGTAATCAAAGGTTGTTGGTTCTCTCGAGAGAAATGGTGTTGATGTGATGGTTGAATTTGCAGTGAGGACTGTACTGCGTAAGGCTGTGATTGGGTAGGCTGAGTATGGGGATTCTGCATCGATGAAGTAGTATTACATTTCATTTTCTCATATTCGTTAAACGGTAATACAGCGACCTTCTTCATTATGAAGAAATCCACTTGGTAATCAGAGGAGCAATTACTGAGAAAAGTAGAGGAAGAAAAACACCACGCCCCTGCAACACCTTTTTATTTTTCAGTTGCTTTATGTTACGGAAGAGTTTAATGATGTTCTATGCGAACAAAGCTTACCTTTAGGTCTGTTTAAAGAACTTGCCCTTTATAAAGTTCCAACGCAGAGTTCAACATACACACTGACGAACTTCTCATCCTCACAGATTATTTTGCGCTTTTCAGCCGGTTTCAGCTTTCAAAACTTTTAAGAGGTAAATACTTACAACTAAACTACTCATTTTGCAGGAATGTACACAGTTTCTACCTCGTGCGGTAGAATGTTGGTGCGGAGCAAGAACTCTATGCGCTGGTCCCTAGGATGAAGCTCACTACAGCACGTTCCTATGATCCGAAATAACTTCTTATATACTTTCAAGAACCTTTCTGGGCCAACGAAACACTAGACCCAGAACATTGACCTGGCTCATATCTCTTCTTGCCCAAACAGAATCAGATACTGAGTGTTTAAAGAAATATGCTTGCTTTGTTGAAAAATGTTCTGTGTAATGAAAAACAGATATTAAAATAGGGAATACCCGTAACGTCTCAGCTATATCTTCGTTTAACTTGTGCAACATGTCGTCCAGTACTATAACTTTATGACCTGGTACATTTTCCAATGATTTAATACATATATCCCTTCATGGAATTCTACTATATTATTATACTCATTAAACTTCTCCTGGAATACCACTAGAGCACAGATAATTTTCACGTGCAAGCTAAAAATTCAACCATTCTTTAATATGTTAACAACAGAAAGGTTTTTTTCCGCAGCTTGTGGCCCGCCACCATTGCGATGTAGCAGGCTGAGAACATGAATTACCCACATCCATACCCGAAGCGTGCTGGAGTATAATGTAGCTTCGAAGGTATGGTAAGCAACCATATATATAATATATATATATATATAGATACTATATATAATTATATAATATATTATAAATATAATATTATATATATATATATATATATATATATAAATAAAAAATTATATAATATATATATATATATATATATATATATATACAACGTCTACTTGATGTTTAAGGAGCAAAACTTCACTAAAAAGCCTTTACTACAGCTAGAACTTTAATAATCACAGACGTAACATACTTTTGAACATAAATATATTGCACAAAAAAATGGTAATTTGTAACTTTTTTGAACTTTACAATAAATTAAATATATTATAAGGTCACAACACTGTTAGACATCAACTAAGAAACTTCCACGAAGACTCAAGATGAAACTCTGTAATCTTACAAATATACAATCATTTATTTCGTTTCTACTGTAGCCCAACGATTCCATCAATACATCAAAGCAACATATGTAAAAAAGCTCCCCCGAATCATATATTTGGTTCTCTGAATCGTCAGCGAGATCTTACCGCCCACGTTTTCTAAGTAGATGTTGAATTCTGCACATCAAATAGTGCTAGGAATGTTTAATACCACGTCAGAATCAACAACCAGCATTTCTTGAATGCATAGGTATCCCGTATAACATATAATGAACGACTGACACATAGATAACACATTCACTCTCTTCATATGCCTTATCACCCTTCCGCTACCTCTGACATACACTTCAGCTGTTGTATCCCTGGAGATAAGATTCAATGTTGAAAGTACTTCTAACTACTTTTAAGGCCGTCGTCGTTCCCCATATCCTAACTTCACAGCCGATGTGTGCGCGTGTTTAGAGAAAGGTTAGAGTAGCTTTGCCTTGACCTAGCCCTCTGACTGATAACGTTTCGAGTAAGTTAAAGCCGCATTAGTTAAAAGTAATCAGGTAACCAGTCTCGCTGTGTTTACTATACACCAGTAATTCTCGGGACTCAGTAACACGTCTGTGTTGTAATATGATGCATTACTAACACACGTGAAGAATCAGTCATTCGGGTTCTTTATATAAGAATGCGCAACTCCACAACCAGTACGTTAACTCCACGGAAGTGATGTCTTGTACAGAGATACCTATAAGACGGCACCATTTGAACATCCGCCGAAATGGAACACTTTTAAGGTAGAGTAGGACTTGTTCACAGCTTGACAGTTAAAGCGACTATAGTTTGACGAGTTTAGACTCACAAGGGAACATATATAATTCTCGACGAAACAATCACCATCGGAGGGTGAGATGAGACTAAGGTTCCTCCCACCAATCACAAGGGAACATTTATAATTCTCACCCAATCACAGCTGAGGGTGAATTGAGCTAAGGCTTACATCCTCCAACACAGTAGAGGTAAAATACAGGTGTTTTACGATCTGATGAGAGTAAAATAAAAGTGTTTCATTACTTCGAGTAATAAATTACAAAACAATAATAATAAGTATAATAATAACTAATAATAATAATAATAATTAATAATAATAATAAAATATAATAATAATATAATAATATATAATAATAAATAATGGAATAATAAACAATAATATAATAATCAATAATAATAATAATATACAATAATAATAATAAAATAAGAATAATAATAATAGTAACAACTCCTAAAAACTCAAAGAAACTATTGAAATAATTTGGTAAATGTTAAAAATATAAATGTAGATATTAATTATAACAGTAAGCAGTAAAGCAGTAAAGCAGTAAACCAGTGTAAAGCAGTAAAGCAGTATAGCAGTAAAGCTAACTATCCACTGATGCTAGGTACAGTCCCAGCCATGATTATCTGCTTCATGCTGTAAGGGTGCAACAGAGTAAAATGTTTTATGAAATTCTTAAATATATTTTTGCTCAGTGTAATTGGGTTTGACTTGATTCCTTGAAGCCAAGTAAGTAATATATAAATATTATAATATATAATTATATATAGTAATATATATAATATATAATATTATATAATATACTATATAATATATTATATATAATATTATATATATATAGAATATATTTATATATAATTAATAATATATATAAGTATATAATATATATATATAGATATAATAATATAATATATCTATATTATATATATATATAT
>JABUQX010038139.1:0-15000 GCA_015478945.1 Trachelipus rathkii
TCTCTCGGGCCCTTGCACCTTTCATGCCTGGTTCTGGTCTTGCAGCTGGTTTGCACCATGTTCTGGGGTCCCCCCGTGCACGCCCTTTGACCTGGCACGCGTTCCCACCTTGCTGGTTGCCTCTGCCCTGCCTCTGTTGTTTCGTGCCCTTTTCATGGACGCACGCCTTTCAGCTGCCGCTGTCCTCCTTCTCTGCTGCTCCTCCGACATGCCCCCGCCGCATCCGTGTCGACGAGTCCTCTCTCCCATCCCATGCAATCCTTCTCCCCGACCAACGGGACTTGCGGAGCTCTCTTGACCCTGCCTGTGGTCGGTCTCGTCCGGTAGTTCCACTCTTGTTTCACGCCGATCCTCGCTCTTGGCCTTCCCCTCACGTCACCCTTTGCCCTGTTGCCTTGTTTGCCTCGCACGCGGTCACCCTACTCCTCTGCTCTGCTTCCTTTCTTGCCCCTCTGCGCACACCTGCTCAACGGCCCCCACCCTTGCGTCCACTTTCCCACGGACTTTCTGTTGTGCCCGTCTGATGCCTTGTCATTCTGGGGGTGATCTCGTCTTGCACTCGTTTTACTGTGTCCATTGCCCCAAAGCGGTGGCCTGTCTGCCTGTTTGTGACGCTCTTGGGGTTTTGTCCTCTGCTACCCTGCACTTCAGTTTGGCTCACCGGCTTCCCAAGCCTGCATCTTCCACTAAGTGCTCGCCACCACGCCCTGCTGATCCGACCATTGGTCGGCCGAGAGCTGGTATGCACGTTTCTTGAATTTCTCCCCAGTCTCTCCTTTACCAAATCTGCTCACTTTGCTCCTTGTTCGAACGTCTCCTTTGATCCATGTTGTCATGTTAAACCACTGCTGAGTTTGGGCGAATCTTGTGAAAGTAAAATTTCTCCGATGAAATTCCGCGTTTTGACCCAGCACTGTGTTCGCAAAATAATGGAGGGGAATCTTGTAGACGTACTTAATCACGAACTTTTGCCCTTGCTCTCACTGTTTAGATTCAACTGTTGCGAAAAACCAAACTCTAAACGCCAACGCAATTTAGAATACATTTTAAAGTCACTTCCTGAATGAAGAACCACTGAGAGTACATTCACAAATTCAGAGATTGACAAGAACCATTATGTGTTAGACGGTGGGTCACTTCTTCACAGAGTCCCATGGCACAAGTTACTTCAATGAAATAGCTTCATCTATGCGATTTATGTAAAAAGTAGGAAAGAGTTCAGTTGTGTTGATTGGGTACAAACTTGATCATGCCTCAATATAAGAATAGAAGCATCGCAAGCAAGGTGTAAACTCAAGCTAGCCCATGTAAATTAACTCTTTAAACTTTCATAGTGAATGAGGACATTTCTTCTAAATATGGAATGTAATTTAAAATGATTATTCATATGGCACATCTACGGAAAGGGGATTTATATATTTTTCACTAAAATGATGATGATGTTTCAATTGCTAGAGAAGCAGCTCAATTTCTAACAGTGTGATACGTTGTTGTTTTGGAGAAGGCTATTGGATATTTTGATTTTTGCTGCCCACCTAAACTGACAACGGGTTTTCTTCTGTTGAAGTGATTTGATCGCAAATAGAAAAGTAAAATAATGCTTTATCTGCTCAAAAGAGTGCTTTGAGAGAAATGTGCAAATCATTCTACTTTTCATTCATGCCTATACAAGTTTGTGACTCAACATCCACTACACGTATTGGTAAGCGCATCAGCATTCAAAAAGCCTTATGAACAGTGAGCTTTTAAGGACTGCTCACACCTTTTGTGAGTCAAAGAAAGCCAAGCGAAATCGAAGCTGCTGGAAGAAAAACAATGTTTGTTGCTCTTTGAAAGGAGAAAATGAAACTTTGCAGAAGAGCTTTTCGCCATAGTATCTTCCGGAAAAAGCTTGGCTTTCATCAAAACGTTTGTTAAATCAGAAATGCTCACCAATAGAATCAATTCGTGAATCTTTTACGTGATACATATCAATTTCAGTGGATATGTCAAGAAAATGCAGAGGACGCTTGTAGTTGGGGATGATTTGTCTTTACTTTCCACCATACTTGCAGAATGTACATTATGTGAAATCTTCGTTTAGTTGCAAAAAAGATTGGTCTACCTGTACTGATGCTTTTCGGGCTTTGCACTAAAAAAGGATGCAAAAGCTTTAGAAATGGAGCTTGAATTCTTCAGACACTCAGATATTAACTACTATATTTCTATTTTGTTGATTTTGGAATAATATATATATACTATATTATATATATATAAACTAAACATATAATATATATATATATTATATATATATATTATATTATATATTATATATATATATATACTATATATTAATATATTATATATATTACGATAATATAATGAATAAGGGGAATATGATTAGAATAATGAATAGGGGGGGTTTTTGTATGATGAAATGGATCTGAGGGGAGTGTGGAAAGAACACTTCGAAATTCTGCACAATATTAACAAATTGATAGGTGTTTTGAATGTATGTGGTTTTGATGGTGCAAGAAAGGAATAAAAACGGTATTTTGGGGATGAGGTTATTATTAAGGAGGAGGTAATAGGGTTAGGGTGGAGACAAGTTGAAGAATGGTAAATCGCAAGTATAGATGAAATTAATGGTGAAATATCAAGAACGGAGGCGAGAGGTGATTGATTGGATTTGGAAGTGTGTAATAAAGCGTTTATGAGGGTATAGTTCAAAGGGATTGAGGAGAGCGGTAAAGTAACCTATATTAAGGGTAAGTGAGAAGGGGACGTAGAAATTAATAGGGAATAAGTTTTTGAGTGTTGTAGGAAAAGTATATGCTGGTATTCATGTCGAAAGAGTGCGTCCGAGTGATGAGGGGACTGATTGGTTGACACGACAGGTAGAGATTTGTTCAGGAGTGGATAAGGAATAGAATGTGGATAAACTTTTACATTAAACAAATGATGTGAGAAACTTACTCTGAGGCGAGAAGAAGAAATAAATTCTATTTAGGTTTATGGATTTAACAGGCGTTGATAACGTTAATAGGAGCTTTATGCAGAGGTATAGTGGATATATGGTGTTGGTGGTAGGCTTCTGAATGGATACAAAGTATGTATGACGATGGTGAAGCTTGTGTAAGAATATGGTGTAAATCGTGATTGTTTAGGATTAATGTGATGTGAGACAGGCTGTTGTGTTTATGTTCTCCTTGGTCTATTCAATTGTATTGGATGGGGTTAGAAAGATTCGCAGTGGGGAGGCAGGAAATGGTGTTAGAATGATGGGAATGGAGATTGGAGGGTGCCTACTTATTATATGCGGAGTTTGTTCTGTGTGGGATCTCGAAGAGCAGTTTTGAGCAAGAATTGGTAGACGAGATTTGGCACGGTATGTAAAAGGAGGGGTTCTGAAAGTAAACGTAGATAAAGTAAGGTTTGGGTGTGATGAGGACAGTCTAATGTGAAGTTTGTTAGATTGGTGAGCACTGGTGGCAAGTGTCGAGTTTATATTTTATGTATGTGTGGATGAGAAGGGAACGGATGATGCAGATGTAGAACGGAAAGTTGTGAATGGCAGGAAGGTTGCTGTCGCAATTAAATCGTTGGTGAATGTAGGGACAAGTTTGTGCGCTAGGTTTACAACTGCAGGGTATGTTGTACGTGTTTATTGTATGGTAGTGAGACAATGGTCTGGAATAAGAAATATAGATCTAAAGTTCATGTATTCAGATGGACATCTTAGGGGCATGCTAGGTGTGAGAAGAATTAATAAAATGAGATGAACGTATTAGAGAGTTTGTGGTGTGAAGAAGGGTAAATGAGAGAATAATGAAGTATTTTGAAATGGTTTGGTCACGTGGAAAGGATGAATGATAGTCGGTTGGTTAGCGGATGTATAGTGGAGAGTGGGTTGGGAACCCTGGCTGGGGAACCGAAGAGAAAGTGGATTGAGTCGGTGAACGAATGTCTGAAGGGAAATGTGAGTTGGCAGAGGCGAGAATAAGGTGCATGATAGGAAGAATGGCGGGTTTTGCTATGGGGGCAATGGTTGTGGCCACCTGGGAAGGATGAACCTTCATTGACGATTTACCATAAGTGAGGTCCTTCGGCGGTCCATGAAGCTTTAGGGTGGATTTCTGTCTGTGACGAGCTTTCACTAATGGTACAGAGGGGGCGGTAGGCTGGCTTTCTTTTCGACTTTGTCATATTCTCCTACTGCTTTCTTTTCCGATGCTTGCGCTCCTTACTTCCAATCTTGGGAAAATAAGGTTAGTGAAGAAGAAGAAAGAATATATATATAATATATAATATATTAATATATATATATATATATATATTATATATTATATATATCTATATATATATATATTATATATATTTAATTATATTATATATATATATATATTACTATATATTATATATATACATATATATATATATATATATATATATATATATAAATAATATATATATAAATAATTCAACATGCATTTTCTTCTCATAAATAATGCATAGTCTCTGTTCTGTGATAATAAATTCAAAGTATAAAAATATTTAACTTTCAACATTTTCATATATTTCAAGATTCAAATCTACAAAGCAAGAAAAGAACTTTGCAGCCAGTCTTTGAAATACTTTTTTTTACGAACTTCTTTCCGATAGTTTGGATTTTGTCGGACTTTGAGTATGTGTACATATACTACTATAGTTTCATTTTGTGGGGAAGAAATTGTTTCTGTTGCTTTTGTTCCAGGTCAGCCCCTTTTTTCGCTAATCAGTAGCTAAAATGTAGTTGTATTAAACAAATCAATTTACTCTTTGCCTATGCTTTATTACGTGTTCTGAGGACGCAACAAAGCCTTTACTCAGTAGCGTCTCCGATGCCCTCGCATTAATTAGACAGTGGACACTAGTTTAAGTGTTTGACTGTGCATTCGTGCTACATGTAAAATTGCTTGTGGCTCTCCTGATTTTAGCGGTTAGAGGGTAAATATAAAGAATAAATAATGTGCAAGTATTCCCTCAAACTTCTAGAATTCAAACTATATACTGGAAAAAATTGAACTTAAACCTTGAAAAAGTTTTTCTTGGCGAAGTTTTTTTTCCAACATATAGATAATATTTAAACACAGTACTTGTTCAATTTCTCAGATATCAACTTGATTCACAACGCAGTTTTTTCAACTCATTATCATCACTCTACTCTTATCTTATCTACATTTACTTTCAAGCCCTCATTTACACACCTCTGCCCGAACCGTCTACCATCTCTCGAACTTCTTCAGATTTACTTCCACCACAAAACAAATCATCACTACAATAAGCGGTCCACCCCACTCTTTCATTCTTTTCATTACACCTCCTACACCTGCCTGTAATTTCTTCCTCACCATCCATAAACAATTAAAAGTCAAGGAGACTAACGCATCCGCCTACTCCACTTAACATTAAATCAATTGTTCAACTCCATTGTTTTATTGAACACGCTTCATTTCAACGCACATACGTTTGAATACTCATTCATAACTATCCTAACCTAATAATATATTATAATCACTGCACATCGAGCTTCCTATAACTGTTTTACGCCGTTGAAAGCCCAATAAAGCTAAATGAGTTTATTCTTCTCTCTCATTTTCTCATCATTTGTTTGACTGTTGGAAAATTTATAACATTCTCCACTTCCTAAACTCAACTTGTTCTTTCGCAATCAGTCGCCTCGCGCGCACTTCACCAAAAGACAGCATTTTCCCTACAACATCGATATAACAAATTTCATATAGTTCTACAGTTCCCTTATCTATTGCCTTATTTAAGGTTACTATTACTGCCTCCATATTAATTATATATATATATATATATATATATATATATATTATATTATATATATATATTATATATTATATAATATTATATATATATATAATAATATTTATATATACTTTCTTTTCTTTCTTCTCTTTCTTTATTCTTCTTTTTCCCAAGAATGGGAGTAAGGTGGGTGACGAGCATCGGAAGAATAAGCAGTTAGAGACATGACAAAAGTCGAAAAGAAAGCCAGCTTCGCCCTCAGTACCATTTTGTGAGACCTCGTTCGCGGTCAGAAAATCGCACCCTAATTCACGGACAGGCGACGGACCTCACCATGGTAATCGTCAAGTAAGGGTTCATCCTTTGGCCCAGGTGGCCACAACATACCTTCACAATCCCCGCCATTCACTCCTGTTTTACACCTTTCTTCTCGCCTCTCAAATCACATTTCTCTCCTTAAACATTCGGTTTACTTTTATTCATACACTTTTCTTTCGGTCTCCCAGCCGGTCGGTTCCCACACATCTCGCACTATAACTCCGCTTAAGACCACTGACCTATCATTCATCCTTTTTACATGACCAAACCATCAACATACTTTCATTTTTCTCTCATTTATCCCTTTCTCCACACACCACTCTCTAATAAGTTAATTCTATTTTCATTTTTCACACTAGCCAACTTACTAAGATTGTTCCATTGATATACTAATACATATTATATTTATATATATATATATATGAACTTATTATATATAGAAATTCATATATATAATATATTATACTATTATATTTATACCAGATTCATTACGTCTATTATCACTATAATTACTATAACATTATACTCAATACAACATATGAAGTCCCCTATATACATATAAATCACTTATATCTATATATACATATAATTACTAATTATATATATAGTATATATAATATATTACTATACAATCACTATACTTAAATAGCTATACCTTCATGACTTAGTATCCTCTTACCTAACTTCCTAACCTACTGATATTTAAATTAAGCCCCACCCCCCTATTCCTTTAGACCATTTAAACGACAACGTAGATATCTCGTCATTTTTAATGTATTACTGGACTTGCAACAGAAGCGACTTCGGACACTGGATTACTATTAGCGTTAAAAGTTCCTGTAGTCCCATTGTCGCTCCTTAACTTAGATTAAAACTACGTTGCAGCTATGACGTTCATCGGCACGGCAGTTCCTCCAACCATTGGTATAATGTTTAAGCACTAGTAATCACCTAATCTTCTCATATTACACTAGCATGTTGTCGATCGCAAGATCATATGGGAGAATGGTGTGGACTAGAGAGGTACTAGATACTTATTATCTACTCCAGTCTGTGACCTGAAAGGTAATGTCGATAGATAGGCGAAAAAGCTACAAACACAGGAAGCAATTGGAATGCACTCATTAAGTTCTTTTTCTCAATTAACCACACACAATCACGAACACATCGTCTTTCCTCGAGTTTTACCTCTATCTATTCTCTCTTACTCATCCCTTATAAACCATATTCATCTCGCACCGACCCCATATTCTTCCTATTGACCAGATAGAATAACAATTTTGTTCCTAACTATTTATCTTTACGTTTTCTTTTCTCTTTATAGATATGGCCAGAGGGTTTTAAAACCTTTAAACGACTTCACCTCTGAAAGGATATACGTCGCCTCATACTACGTATTTCGCCCCCGCATCTACTATATACTGGGCCCATCAACTACTCTACCTATACTCACCTACTTCCTAATACTAGTACCCTATATATCATATACCTATATATACTATATATATATTCTGTACTAATTTTACATTTATATACGTTATTAAGGCGCTAATACTAATCTAGTGAGTCTCGTACCCTAGTATCACCACTCCACCCCTTCACGTAATACTAACTTATAGCGGCTATAGATAAACGACTGGTCATACCTCTACTGTTAACTATAATATATATAGAGATTTTACTCATATGTATCGGGTTTCACTTACCCTCTGATACAGGTGGGCCCCCCTGCCCCATTACCCCCGTCACGTCACTTTATTCTTATACTATCTATTATCTCAATAGCCCTATTATTTATATTCTCGCTATCTCTCTCATCATCCTCTTTTCTACAATTACCTTCTACGTAACTAATATATTACGTTTATAATTAACTACCTATACGTACTATTACCTTCCTTCTCTTCGGTCTCTAGCGGGTGCACGAGTACTTATATTTCAAGCGTAGGCTCACGCTCGTCGTTACGGCCCTTTAGCTCCTACTCACACACTACCCTTCCTCTCTGTGAGCTTTCTTTTTTAACTACATATTTTAATCTTTAAAACTGGTACCACCTAAAATTGTCACAACTTATTCAATAATCTCTTCAATATGAAAGTGTTACTTATAAACTTTACGAAATACTCGATCTTATAAAATAAATTGAACAGAAATATCACTACGTTTTAGTTTAATTAACTCAATTATACTTTCTTCCTCCCCCATCACATTAATTCATCCTTTGGTAAAACATTTTTCCTCTAGATGACTCTTGCGTTCTTTCTTCAGAGCACAACTCTCAAAGGCTACTGCGTCGTACGGGTTATGAGTCTCCTCCATATTTGGCATCTCTAAAACTATATATTGGTAAAAGCAAGCGTCATCATCTTCTGCTGTCTTCCGATCTATCCAGCGAACCAAAAATAGCTCCCTCCGCCATCCAAATTTCAACGAGTCACGGAAACCTTCGTTTCACCCATCCTATCTGCCAGTGGAATATCGCTGCTACCGACAAATTACACCATATTGAAAGGACAAAGATTCATTGAACCTCTCTGCGACTTTCTAGTTCCTCATCTTCTCTACTATTACTACCCGGCTATCTTATACTACTGTATATATACTTCAGGTACTACTTTATACCTCATTATGGACTCCCACCTATTTACTCTACTACTCATCTTACATCTCTAGTTCTTCTTACCTATATACCCTCACCCTCTCCTTCTCTCACTTCCCCCCCTACTGTCCGCTGCTCCTATATCTTATACTCACTCATTTACACCTATAGGGGACAGGATACTGGTTATCCCCCCTCTTACTCTCTACTTTCCGGTTTTCCTATTTCACTACCTCACTCATCTATACTTTTCCTATTCGCCCTATTCCTCTCATATCTATGTGTATCAATTTATCAGATAGGGACATCATTTTTGATGCACACACTTAGCCCATGCATTGTATTAAGTGTATCAAGTTCTACTGTGTAGCATGCGTATTGTATAATCCTTATCCATATCCCACTTTCTCTCGAAATCTGTGCGTGGAAACCACTCTTTATTTACGGACATGTAATTAGTTGCATTAAAACTGAGTTGTTTTGGCGCCTCTTCTCTTTTCCCCGACATAGAAAGAAGACCGCCAAACATAGAAGCTGTTGAATTGGTGCCTGTCTCCAGAAGGGACGCCACCCAAACAAGGCTGCGAGAGCTATTGTTGTCGCCCTCATGAGCGTCGAGGATGCTCTAAAAAGTTGTGCGTTCATACCAAAACGCCGAAAGGCTACTTGTAGACATCTACGGAATCCGTGGCCCATCTATCACTGTTAGTTATAGTGTATCTTTAATTATAATATAACGCACGATCTAGGTGCATAATCATATCCTATTTAAATCTATCTGATTAAAACCATCATTGTCATTATCAACATTAACCAAATCCTAATCAAAGACCATTGACGTTGAAAGTAACTCGTTAATCATTCCCACCAATTAGTGGACTGAAAGCTCATTAATCATTAGATAGCCGAAGTGATTTCGGCCTAGACAGTCTCTGGTACCCCAGGACGACAGGGAAGCGAAACAAAAATTGTATCTCAAAAGAATATGCCAAAATTCGAAAAAAAAAAAAAAAAAAATTTCTCGTACTTTAAAAGTGCTAAGAATAGTGATATTTGACAAATTAAATAAATTATTTGAGTCAAAATAATAAATAACGTGAAGCAATAAGCTCTTATTAACACTTATTATGAAAAAATAAGAAAG
Organism: Trachelipus rathkii; assembly: GCA_015478945.1. Lineage (NCBI taxonomy): Eukaryota > Metazoa > Arthropoda > Malacostraca > Isopoda > Trachelipodidae > Trachelipus > Trachelipus rathkii. The sequence continues at coordinate 9,853 of JABUQX010038139.1, forward strand.
CAGAAGTCGTTACTCTAGAACAACCGGGATAGTATACAGAAAAAACGTTGCTTTTTCGAAAGTTTCGAGAAGTTCAAAAATCAAGCTCTTGACATTAGGCTTAATCGAAACGCCTAAAAGTGACTCAAAGACGACGCCAAAATACAGTCGGTAACAACAGGCTACAAAAATGGTGTCAACAAAGAAGTTAAGTCTTAAGACTAAGGCCAAGAATACTTCAAAACGAGGGAAGGGAAAATCTCCATCCCCCCAACGAATGCCACCCTCACTTGATGACACAGGCCCATCTGGCTCTCCCTCCGAGGCCGAGTTGGAAACAACGCCACCTTCTTCCCGCCGAAAAGAAAAGGCGAGGCGTCTTGATACCGACTCACCATTAAAATCATACAGCCAACTAACATCAAGTCAGTTACCAACCTTTGACCCTTATGATGTTATAAATTGGCTAAGTGCTACCACAACGATCTTCAAATTAAATCATGTAGAAGATACCCACGAACGTGTTCGTTTGTTGGCCCCAATTTTGCTCACTAACTTGGTCTCAAAAATTACATTCCCTCTCCAAAATAACGCATATCGTCTGCTATTAGAAAATATCGAGGAAGTTTACCTTCCCGCCTTGAGAAACAGAATAAAAGATGTATTCAAACAGGGCATGAGACCCGAAGAAATGCCAAGCGAATATCTCCATAGAGTAAAGGGGGTATTGGGGAACAAAAGCTTCGATGTTCTGGTAGAACATAACCCTAAATTTGCCATTGATCTCTTCTTGGAGCAGATGCCCCAAAATGTCCAGATGTCGGTGTATTCGTTGGCTGAAGAAAATGACCTGCAGAGGATGGTTAAGGTCGCAGATGATCTTTACAGGAACTTTGTTCGAAAAGGCAGAAATTACCAACAACCAAACGATGAACAGACTTGGAGTTCTGTAAATTCTGTGCGAAACCGAACCGACACGAGAGAAGCAGACTCCGCCTACCCACCTCTCAGCGCGCGCGACCAAGAGCGCAAACATGAAGCTGGTAACAGCGGTGAAAGCCAGCTGTCACGCCAGATGGCCGACCTCACGAAGACTGTGAACGAGCTCGCCCGCTCACTTCAACAGTTCATTAAAGGCCAGCCCGAAACAGCTGAGAGAGGAAATAGGACACGCGACAAAAGTAGTTCACGCTACTCAGGATCAGATGCAAATGGATACAGTAAAGCATTTAATAACGCCGTAAACCAGTTATGTTTTTACCATGCTCGCTATCTCTTCAAAGCCTACCGATGTGAGAGTAGTGAGTGTCCTATGTACCCATTAATATATAAGTAATAACGAGAAAAATGCTTATACAAAATGCCCCATCACTGCGTCGGGAAACTGCTAAATGAGGCTGGCGAAATTTCCCCTCCAACGCGCAGCCATGAAACCATATCTCACCAACAGCAAAAGTGAGAGTTTCTATGATACCATCCAGTGATAAATGACCATTTATCAATCAGTGGATAGAGGTGTAAATGAAATAAACTTACAAAAATTCATAGTGCTTGATGAATTAAAATAAAAATTATACGCAAATCATAATACTCTATTAACAATGATAAAAATAGTGAAAATATTACTACTAATACTACTACTACTGTACTACTTACTTACTCACATACTTATACTACTCGATAATAATAATAATACTAATAAAAATAATAATAAAATAATAATAATAATAATATAATATAATAATAATAATATAATAAAATAATAATAATAAATAATAATAATAATAATATTAATAATCAATAATAATAATAATAATAATAATAATAATGAATATATAATAATAATAATAATATAATAATCAATACTATTAATAATAATAATAATAATAATAATAAATTAACATAATAATAATAATAATAATATTAATAATAATAATAATAATAATAATATTAACTAATAATAAATAATAATAAATAATAAATAATAATAATAATATATGAATAATAATAATAATATAATAATAAATAATAATATAATATCATAATATTAATAATAATAATAATAATGAATAACAATAATAATAATAATAATAATAATACATGAAAATAATATTATTATGGATAACAACATGAACACATACAGAACATTGAAAAATGAACAAATTATAGACACAACTACCAAGCACTAACAAGTGAGACAATTAAATCAACAATACTAATAACAAAAAACATAGAAAATATTGAATTAATAAATAAAAATTTTCCATACAATGAACCCTATTTTAAGTCATCGAAATGTACAGGGAATGCATGCTCCTTTTGGTTTAAAGAACTCTAAAAATTCAAAAATGAAATGTGGTAGTAGTTCGATAAATAAAATGAATCAATATATAAAAATGTTACATTAAATAGAAAAGATGTCAACACAGGTCTTGAAAACAGCTGTCTTCAATATATGGGTAATCGTACAATAAATCATAATTTATCACTAGCTGTCAGTCCCTTGCATGTGGATACGTCTTTTTTAAATACACATTTAAATAAATGGGGGGTGTTATTAGACAACTATAAGGGAAAGTGGAAGCATGAAGCAATATCTCTGTCAGACCCGACTGATTCAGGTGCTGTGGACGATCGCTGCTTAAGCAGTAAGACTGTCACAGCCGATGTTGAGGGAGACAGAAGGATTTGCAAGATTGACAACTTGAACTTGTATATAGTCTATGACACACTAAATAAGGTCGATTACCTGGTCGATTGTGGGTCGGAGAAAAGCATCCTTGCGAGCAGTGCTTCTGACCATCACAAAGCACCCCTGGGATACATGCTTGCGGCCAATAACTCAAAAATCGCTATTTATGATATTAAAAATATTGTAATCGACTTGGGGCTGGGACGTAAATATAATGAAACTTTTTATGTGGCTAATGTAAGCACAAACATTTTAGGTTTATCATTTTTAAAGAATTTTGAGATGGGCATTGATTTTAAACGTGATTTATTGAAAGACTCAATCACAAATAATACCTTAAAATTGAGTAGGAATATGAATTTTAATATTAATAATGTGCCTGCCTCTTCTTCCTCAAATCTCTCTCTCTCCTCCTCCTCCCTCTGTGCATGTTCCTCATAGTTCTTTAAATTTTAATGAGATATTAATGAAATATTCAGAGTTATTTGTAAACCCCTATCTACCCGAAAACCACCATATAAAATTGAGACAAATGGAACGGTGGGAAGAAATTTTTGAAAAATATAAAAATAAGAATAAGAGAATGAGCACAGCCTTAATAGGTGAGGACGGCCAAGAAACTACTGACGAAGAGGCTGCATTTATCCCAGAACAAGTATTAATAGAACTAGCCAACGCTTACCCTTACAAAGCAAACATAAAGGGACCTCCGATCTCCCTCAGACCAAGGAGGGTACCACACAAGCTCTATGCTCAAACTAAAGCAGAACTTGACAACCTAGTAGCCACAGGAGTCCTACGCCGCAGCAACTCCCCCTGGTCTTTTCCTATGAGTGTTCTGGAGAAAAGCGGTAATAGAGTGAGAATAATTTCCGATTTTAGAGAGCTGAACAAAAGAGCTGAGATAGAAATCTATGGACTCCCGCACCTTCAGGATGCCATATCAAACCTGAAGGGGAGTCGGCTATACACAAGGCTGGACTTAACCCAGGCATTTTATGGGGTGCCATTGGACCCCAGCTCACAAAAATACTTCACCATCACTTCAAACGTCGGATCTTTCACCTACAGGAGCCTTCCGATGGGTTATGCCTCTTCTCCGTTTGTATTTCTTCAAGCTTACATTGACACAGTCATACAAGGCATCCCCCACACCCAAGCCTACATGGATGACATTTTGATCCACACCCAGACCGAGGAGGAGCATGAAATCCTCCTGGAGAAGGTACTGAAGAGATTAAAATACCTACATATCAGTATAAATCCTGCAAAGTGCCAAGTGGCAGAAAGAGAAATTGATTACCTTGGATATACCATCAACGAAAACGGCCTGAGACCCAATCATGAAAAAATCGGGGACATCCTAGACACCTCCAAAGCCCAGGACCATAAAGAATTAAAGAAATCTTTCTGGGGGACAGAATAGCTTTTACCGTAGTAGTTACTCCCGCTTCTTTTGCAGAAAATAACAGCGCCCCTAAATCTGTTCTTAAAAAGGCAAACACTTAACTCGAACCGCCCGTCTCTGCTGGAATTCAATACGCGGAATAAAGCCTTCGAAAATGCTAAAAAGGCTGTTGAAAATGCCTCTGTGCTTGCCTACCCAGGCACCTCCACCACTTATAAAATTATCATACATACAACCAATGTATCTACAGCTGCAGTCATCTTATCCACTACTGACGGAGACGACCTACCGGTGGCTTTCTATAGTTCCGTTCTCTCTCCCACAGAAAGAAATTATGATCAGGCCAACCAACTGCTAGTCTGTCTGACGAAAGTATTCAGAAAGTACGGATATCATCTCACAAATAAGAACATTAGAATAGAAACCCAGTCCAGGGAACTTATAAATAAATATAAAAGAATAAATGATGATAAGAATTTTAATGTAAGAGAAATCAGAAGCTTAAACTTACTAAGTAGTTACAAAGTCTCATGGGGACTAATCACAAAAAAGACAAATCCGCTGGCCGAATATTTATTAATAAATAATATTAACAATGAGGATCAAAATGAGGAGAAAGTTGAAACTCCTGACGAAGTAACAGAACCAAAAACCACGCCTTCTCATACGAACGCTGTGATTGGTCCTCCCATCAGCGAACTGGCCAATCAGAACAAAGCTTCCAAACAACTCCACGTGGAGTTACATTCGAACCTTCCGACCGCTTATAAATATGAAGAAATTTCCCCTACACTAAAGGCTCGTTATCATCAGACAATAAAAGAAAACCACACTCGTGCCGCGGTCGACATTCCAAGAAAGGCTAAAAATGCAGACCCTTTAACTAACCACAATGTAAACAAAGGAAATTCCGTGATTATTTCTCATGAGAAAAGAGGAGATTTAAACCCAAAGGGGTTAGAAATGAAAGAGAGAATACAAATGGAGAAACGAGATACTTCAAATAATGAAAATAATCCCCACCAAAATGAAGTTAGATGAAATAAATGATCATCTTTACTGAAATACT
>JABUQX010038139.1:30000-32500 GCA_015478945.1 Trachelipus rathkii
TTCTCTTCGTCTTCTTCCTCGAGAAGAACTGCTGACGCTCCAACTTCTTGTTCTATGTTGTCTTCATTTAAATTAATCTCTTCCCCTGAGATATACTTTTTAAGTAAATTGATGTGGCATGACTTTACCACGTTACCAATCGTGGTTTTATAGTCATCTTTCCTATTGGGAATAGTAGCTTCCTTTAATTTGCACCATTTCAACAACTTTACGTTGTGGGCATCTCAATAAATTTCTATCTTCATTTTGTTTGCACCATTTCAACAACGTTACGTTGTGGGCATCTCTTAATATATTTCTTCTATAATCTCTGAGTATTCTTGAAACATTTCTTTCAACGTTGGTCTTTAAGATCCTTTTAAACAGCAATCTGTTTATAATGAGAAACTTACCTTCACTCTTTTCCATAGATTTACATTTTCTACCAAGAGCGGGATTATTTTCCTGTTTCTCCTCAAAATCTTTTCCATCTCTTGCGAGATTGTTCATCTGATCACTTGCTAGATCAGACGTTTCACTAAGAGCTATAACGCTCGGGATCATTTCACCGCGGTGGATACCTTAAGGATTATCTAAGTCCTTCTCCTCAAATGAGTCTTCGTCCACACTTCCTGGTGCAAGATACAGGTTGTCTTCTTCAGGAGCTTCTACAGGAGATTCCTTCTTCTTTGAGACTTCCTTATCACTTTCTTCTTTAGGTGTTTTATTTTCAATTTCCACCGCCTCTTCTGTGTGTAGATTGATCTCAGGCAAACCTTGGTTAGTGTTCGGCGTTACGCACACACTCTCTTCCGCCATAACGATGTCTGGGGACTCTAACTCCTTCTGAGTTAGAATTGCTTGCTTTACGCGAAGAGGGACTCGTGATACTGGTGACCCATCCCAACTAACAATCGAGCCATGTCTGGAGGTAAAACTCCATCCGATATTACCTAAAATCAAGTCATACACGAATCATCAGGGCATGACTACAACCTTCCAGTTTTTCCTGTGTAGTATGGAGTATCCAAATCTACAATCGCTAGTGGAACTCATTCTCAATCGTAATTGAACCAAAGCCCACATTTCTTAAAATTCTCAGTATACAGCTCTTACAGGAACATACTCTGTCTTAAACACAAGTTTCATTACATCCTGTATCTCGTAAACAACGGACGTGAAGCCCATTTTCAAAGCCATCAACGGCAGACAAAATGGTAGGGGTTGTCTTCTCGACACCCACATACAGAGTCTTATATGTCCTGGCTACTATTCTACTGGAGACGCTCCACTTACCTCTTTTCCGCAGGTATATCTGCTGCATCCACAGCCGTTCTTTGAATTGTCCCTCTTGCCGTCCATAATGAGTATTAAAACTCCTGTCGCTATTATTAAGCGACACTTTACAATTATAGTTGCAAGTGTCTGCGTTTCATTACATCTGTATCAGGTAAAAGAATCTTTCTGCTAGATTGATTCTTTTTGAAGTCTTTCTTTTTCAGTGTTTGCTTGAGCAAATTTGCTGACTTCATACGTTTTATGGCATGGTGCTACCCCTATACGCTGCCTTTTACACGGTATTTTGCTTTATTATTTGGTCTGCTTTTATAATTATTCGCGGCTGACTGTTTCGTTGTGCTAAGCTGTTCTGTTCTATGAGCGTACAAGTATTTTCTGAACTTGTTATATCTTCCATGCAAGCCCTCTTAACCATTCATTCCACCCTAAAAAAAAAAATTCAACTAAAACTCCTAAAAGTATATATAAAATTAATTATAATATATATTTATATTATATTATATATATATATATATATATATAATATATATACATATTAATAGATATATATATATATATATATATATATATATATATAGTATATATTTATTTATATATATATATAATAATTATAATATTATTATATATATATATATATATATATATATATATATATATAATATATATATATATATATATTATATATATATAACTATATATAATATTATATATATATATATATATATAATATATATAAAATATATATATATATATAGTTTTTGTTTCTTTTTCTAATGTCCTTGTCTGCGCGGTTCTAGATACCTTGGCCGCCTTCATATGTGCATATAAGAAATTTTCAGAGCTTGTAACAATGACTTCTATGACTTTGTTGTTTCTTTCTTTTAGAAAAGTAGCTAATTCTTTTGGCACAGTAGTCATATATTTGTCAATGGCAATAAATTTCATCAAATCATCGACACTTTCCTTTACACCCGCGGCAGGTATCCATTTCTTCAATGCGTCATGTATTTTCTTCATGTGCACTGCTGGATTGTCATCAGTCGAGGGTGTTATCGATTTGAATTTTGAACGATAACCATTCTCTGTTATCATACCTCACGAGCAATACTTTCTTTAAAGTATCAAAACTTGATGAATCTTCCAATCTTAGCTTGTTGTAGACAGTAACTGCCTTTCCAGTAAGTAAAGATCCTAACAGATGGGCATAACGTTGTCTGGGTAT
>JABUQX010038139.1:47500-50000 GCA_015478945.1 Trachelipus rathkii
TTTTAAATAAATTAAAAATGTTAGGGCTTCTTTTAGCTTCAATATATACATAAAAATCACCTTTAAAACCTTACCAATTTTATTTTATCACAAAATTTCAAATTAGAAATATTTTATTAAAAAATAATAATAATAATAATAATAATAATAATATATATATATATATATATATATATATGTATATATATATATTTTAATTAAAATAAAAAAAATAATAATATATATATATAATATATATATATATATATATATATATATATTCTTTGTGAGGAGGTTTCACAAAAAAATACTCATGGAAAGTACATATATACAAGGGGAAAATGACTTTTAAAATCTACAATTAAAATGATGCATGTTTAGGCGTTACATATATATATATATATATATATATATATATATAGATATATAATATATATATATATAATATATATATATATATATATATTATATATATATATATATATATATATTATTATATATAATATAATATATATATTTATATATATATATATATATATATATAATAATATATTATGTATATGGCCCTTTTATATTTTAAAGTGGATATTCGTCTGAAGGCCTGCCTTGATAATGAAATTCGGGAATGTTAAGTAAAATCATAAACCAAATGATGATTTATTTAATAAAATATTAATAACGACAGTCTCCCCTTTACTGAGATTCTTTTTTTTAATTCATAAGTTCAATGAGAAGTAAATGCCTTGCCAACTTATTCTTTTGAAAATCTTTGTAAATTGTCTGGGGATCCTAACTCCATGTGAGTTGTAGTTGCTTGCTTTACGCGAAGGTTATGGTACTGCGACCCATCCTAACGAACATCAGGCTTGTCTGGAGGTAAAGCTCCGTCGATATTTCCTAACATCAAGTCGTACATTACATCAGGTATTAATACAGCCTTTGTCTTTCCGGTGTAGTATGGAGTATAAAAATCTACAGTCGCGAGTGGAACTCTCTTTACAGTATTATCTAAAAGTCTCATGTTTGTATACTCTCCAGTGTATAGCTCTTTAGGAAAGTATTTCTGTCTTAAGACTGTCCCATTACAGCCGGTGTCTCTTAACACTTTCACTGCTGAGGACGTACGCGCGTACGTCACGAGTAATTGTCTATAGTATGACTGATGACGTATACGTTACGTCATAAGTCGTATTCGTTCTATATGTATTTCAGTTATGGAATCTTTGGTTTCTTTCTTAAATTTGCGTTATGCTACATTTATATAGTGACATTTGGCAATTTTAAGAGCAGTGCGAGGTTATAAATACAGGTCTCACCTTTGATTTTAGTCAGTATGAACCAAGCGCAGAGAGCGGGGAGATGTTACAAAGCTCGGTTTCATTGAAAATTTGGCTTAGTATTCTAGATACGGGGATGATTTTTATAATTGTATCACCCTTATCCCCCATCCAAATAGCTTTCATCTTTACTTGAGAGCCCCTCAATCTCTTACTTTTCTCCCCCCTTTACCCCCCCCCGCCTTTGCCTCAATGTTTGCAAAATTTTTTATTTCTTCCTTGTATATTATATATATATATATATATATATATATATATATATTATATTATATATATCATATATATATATATATAATATAATATATATATATATTTATCTATATATAAGAGAGAGAGTGAGAGAGAGAGAGAGGAGGGGAGAAAGAGAGAGAGAGAGTGAGAGGAAGAGACAGTTTCGTTTGCGGTACATTTCGAAGTAGTAATGTCTACAGCTATGAAAAAAAGAATTTATTTCATACGATTAATACTATATATATATAATATATTATAATATATATATATATAATACTATATATATATATATATATTACTATATATATATATATATTATATAGTAATATATATATATATATATATATATAATATTATCTAATATATATTATATTATATTCATATTATATATTATAATATATATATATATATATATAGTATATAATCAATACGATATATTATATATATATATATATATATATATATAATATATACTATTATATTATATATATATTTATATATATAATATATATATATATAGTATATATATATATATTATTATATTTATATATATATATAAAGCGTTTATGGAGTGTCTTTTATCATATATTATATTATATATATATATATATTATATATATATATATAATAAATTATATATATATATATATTATATATATAATATATATATATATTATTATACGAATGTAATATTTTAATATATGACCCAGCGCTGACGCAGCGAAAAAAAATAAATATATGCGTATTTCTACTGTCATGAGGGTACACACGCTGACTCAGCGCTCGTAGCGAAAGGGTTAAGCAACATTAGCGAAACCATCAACGACTGGCAGACGAAGGGGGGTTATCATCTTCCCACCAAGCATACATGCTTCTCTCCCTGGCTACTTCCTTCAAACCGGAAATGCAAGATCTCCCTTTTCGCAGTAATATCTGCTGCAGCCACAGTAGTT
>JABUQX010038139.1:57500-64711 GCA_015478945.1 Trachelipus rathkii
GTGGTTGGTAGGGGGGGAGGAAGGGTATGGGAGGGGGGGGAATTGACAATGGGAATGATAGCGGGAAGTGACATGATACTGTTTTTGCGATGATCTGCCCTAGTGGCGAAGAAGCGAGTGTGTATTGTGGTGAGGGAGTTTTGGAGAATGTGCGGACAAGGGCTTAATAATAATCCTGGGTAAGAGTAGAAGTGGCTAGTGTGTTTTGAGGAGGAGGAAGTGGCGAGGGGGAGGGGTTTAGAGGTTCGGTGGGGGTGTAGTTCTGGAGAAGTAAAGTTTTTAGATATTTAGGATGGTTGGGTAGGGGGAGGGATGAAGGAGGAAATAGAACATAGAGTAGGAGAAGGAATGAGAGCGCTGAGTGGTCTGAGAGAAGTATGGAAAGGGGGGATCTATCACAGAAAGTTAAGATAGTATGTTTGAAAAATTTGTGTACCAGCGGTGTTGTATGTGGTGTGAAACGTGGGGGTTGAATGCAAGGTCCAGGAAGAAGTTGGAAGTATTTGAGATGAAGGGGTTGAGAGCGGTTTGTGGGATTAGTAGAAGGGAGAGGATTAGGAAGAGGGTGGTGAGAGAGAGATGTGATTGGATGAATTGTTTGGTTGGAATAGCGGAGAAGGGGATGTTAAGATGGTATGGGCATCTGGTGAGAATGGAGAAACAGAGAGTGGTTAGGAGAGTTTGGGAGGCGGAGGGGATAGGAAGGAGAGGAAGGGGGAGACCAAGAAGGAGGTGGATGGATGGAAAAAAGGAGATGCTGGAGGAGGGAGGGATGAGGGAGGGAAGAGGGTAGGTGTTGCGAGGGATGAGTGGGTGGGGGAAGGTGGGTGGGGGCGAAGATGAGGGGGGTGTGAGTGGGAGGGCTGTCGTACATACCCCGCTCAAGCGGAAAAAGTGTAAGCATAATAATATAATAATAATAATATTATATATATAATCTATATATATTATATATATATATATAATATATATATCTGATATTATATATATATATATATATATATATATATTATATATATATATATATATATATAATAATATATCTATTATTATATATATATCATAATATATATTATATATATCTATATTATGTATATGGCCTTTTATCATTTTTCAAAGTGGTATTCCGTCTGAAGGCTGCCTCTTATGAATTTGGATGAGATTTACAAAATCATAAAACAAATGAACTGATTTATTAATAAAATAATTAATAACGACAGTCTCCCCTTTACTGAGATTCTTTTTTTTAAATTCAATAAGTTCATGATAAAAAAACAAAAAAAAAAAAAGAAGTAAATGCCTTGCCACCTTATTCTTTTGAATCTTTGTTTAAATTGAAGAGAGTCGATTCTGCCTTGTTGCGGACTTTCTGAAGTTTTCTCATTGCCTGAAGTTTGGCTTTTCTTGTAATTCGGATGTCTGTCTTCTTGGAGATAGCAAGTGAGCAACGAATCCGACGTGTAATGCAGAAGAAGAGTGGGAGAAGATGGAAGAGAAGTGTTTCAACAAGGAGGGGATTTTTTTGCTTTTTTGTCAAATTGTGCTTACGCAAATTTTGGCATAAGTATGAACGTTAAATTTTCATTTTAACAATAGTTAGTAATTGCAGGTTGGTGCTATATTACTTCCCACGTAAACACGGAGTGGTAAAGTATATAAATATATAATATAAAAGAAAATAATAATAATCATTCAAATGCATGCATATTTGATTATATCCGTTAAATATAGCATACATACAAACATTTGAATGCAAAAAAATATTATACATTAAATGCCAAGTATTATATTCAAATATAAGCATAGCTGATTGCATCCCGAAGATCCTAAGCAATACATACAAACATTTGAATACATGAGATTACAAAATACATAATGGGTATAATATACAATATTTCAAATCTTATATCATAAAATGAAAGGTTACATTCAAATATATACATATTTGATTATGTCCGAGATATAAGCAAATATACAAACATTTGAATGCAAGAAAATAAAAAGTTAAATAAAATATTACAAATATCGCACACAAGATGTTTGGAGAATGTCACTTGACGATGAATCGTGGAATTTTGACATTGGTGAGAAGATTAAGTCCATACGTGAATATCTTATCCATATAGGCAAAATTGCGCGCGTCTTTCATTTCGAGAGAACTTTGCAACTTGGATGATGACCAACTTTGGAATCTGAAAAAGAACTTGTTGCGATTCTGGTTTGGTATAGGATTTAATGTTCTACAATCACCACATGGGCGTCATTCACCTGGAGTAATTTTGAAACGAGATGAAGTGGTGACGACCAGGGGGATTTAGAAAGTTGAAGGATACCAGTTCGGTTTTTGCGATTGCAAATTCTTCATTTGTAAAAAAAAAATTGGAGATGGTACTGAATTATTTAGAATACGAAGAGGAGCCTGAAGGTTCGTAGTGGAATCAAAATTAAGTTTCATCCCATAATCCAAAATTAATTGAAAATGATAAAAGAAGTCCGTATCGATAATGTTTGCTTGTGGTTCGTTTGAGACATTTTCTTGGAGTTTTCTGATTAGGATTTTTAGTATGATTGTTGATTATTCTTTTTCTTCATTTTGGTTGTTTTCTTTTGGAGACAACTTTTCTTGGTGAGGATGAAGGAGTTAGTTAGATAGAGTGTAAATATCCAATTCTTCGTTGTTTGGCATTGTAGTAAGTAGTTACTGGTGAAATGCTGATGGGTTATCAGAAGGCACTGGGTGTTTTACTTCCGGGGTTACCAATATATATAGGGGCCCTTTTTAAATTGTTCTTTGATGATATTTTTGGTTCTTGGTATATAGGCCTCTCTATGAGTTGTGGTGATGATTTAAAAATCATAAACAAATGATAATTTTGTCAATGAAATATAAATAACAATAGTCTCCGCTTTATTGAGATTCTCTCTTTTTTCTTCGCAAGTTTAATGAGCAGTCACGGCCTTTTCCTGTGTTAACAGCCTTGCCAACTTATTATTTTGAAAAGCTTTGTAAATTGAGATGAGTCGATTCTGCTGTTGCTGACTTTTCCTGAAGTTTTACCTCTCTTGCTTGAAAGTTGGGTTTTCTTGTAATTTGGATTTCTTTCTTCTTAGGAGCAAGCAAGTGGGTAGTGAGTCCGACTGAGAATGAGAAGAGAGTGGGAGAGAAGATGGGAGAAAAGGGCTCAACAAAGCATGGGAAAGCCTTTTACATAATTTGTTTTCTACTTATGTCAAAATTTTGCTTACGCAAATTTTGGCATAATTATTACCATAAATTTTAATTTTTACGAATAGTTATAATTGAAGGTGATATATATATATATATATATATATATATATATATATATATATATATATATATATATATATATATATATATATATATATATATATATATATATATATATATATACTATATAAATATATATATATATAATATATATATATATTTATATATATATATATATATATATAGGAGAAAGTCTAGTTATGGACCTTTTGAACGGTACTCGTTAGCCCCAAAAAAATAGTACAGGGTATCTTTATGGACCATAAATATACTTTCTATTATAGGGATTTGATGATTCAAAAATATATAGGACCTGTTACGTTTTACGACTCCGTCAGTTTAAAAAAAATTTTTTTTAACTAAAGGAATACCCAAGGGTAAACCGCAAAGATGGCAGGAGTCGGGGTCTCTCGCCTTCCGGGGGACGACAGGGTAGGACTATTTCCCTATCCGGGGAGGTCTCCGGAACCCCCGCCATTGGCTATTTTGGGGTTTCGCCGGGGTTCCTCGCAACTCCCCCTACGGGTATGGAAAAACGTCCCTTCTTGTTCCCGTCGGCTCGAGCCCCCTAATTTGCCGTGTAATACTTTACAACAATATATATATATATATATATATATATATATATATATAATATATATCTATATATATATATTATATAACCTTATAATTTTTATAATAATATATTTTATATATATATATATATATATATATATATATATATATATATATATATATATATATATATATATTTTTTTATATATTTTTTTTTTTTTATTTATTTATTTATTTATTTTTTTATTTATTTCCAGTACTTTTTCTTTTTTTTTTTTTTTGCTTAATGAGTACAATAAAAAATGTCAATAAATAGACAAAAAAAAATTTACCTTAATTTCTCGTGTTGAATGGAGTCGGGGCTTCAAAAAAGTAGAGAAGCACATTCTTAAAAATTTAATTAATAAATTATAACAACTTAACTTATAATTGAAAAAAAATTTTAGACTTATTTTTATGACAAATTTTTTTTATTTAGTTTTAACTTTCATTTGTAAATACGCTATTAATTTCATATCATTTAACAAAAATGCATTTACGAGAAAAATGAAACACATGCTACGTATAAAAGTTTCCAATAAACACTGAAATTTTTTTTAGTGAACATTCGTTAAAGACAGTAGAAATTCCCTCCGCGCCTCCGCTGCGTGAAGAAGACCTACAAGTAACAATATTTTTTTGAATTATAACTTCAAAATTTTATTATTTCCCTATGATTTTTAAATTACATTTTAAATTTAGTTTCATTTATAATAAGTTAAAATTAAAAATTTACTTTAGATCAAAAGGTCAAGTAACTAAAAAAAATAAATATATATATATATTATATATATATATATAATATATATATATATATATATATATATATATATATATATATATATATATATATATTATATATATATAAATATATATCATATATTATATATACTTTTACATAAATATACGTTATATATATCTATATATAATATATTATTAATATAGTAATATATATAATATATATATATTATAATAGTATATAGGTAATATATATATATATATTATATATATATATATATATATATATATATATAAAACTTTTTCTCCAGCAGCTCCACCATGCCCCAAACGTACTCTCTGGCACTTTAATCGGGCTAATTGGGGGCGTTGCGTCCTGTTTTTGGCAAAATATAATTTTTGTGAATCTTTCTTTGACTTGGAGGTTGCTATGCTCACTGCTGAAAATGTAGGGGCTGTAATCGTCGAGGAATGAGCGGGTTCATTCCATCTTCAACTAAATCATTTTCTCCACAAAATCCATGTTTCGATGGAGAATGTTCTCGCTCCATTCAGGAGAGAGACATTGCCTATCAGGCATGGAAAAACTCTCGTTCTCCTATTATTCTTACTAATTTCCATTCTGCTCGGAATCGTTGCAGGGCTTTTATTGACAGGCTAAGCGCGCTTCCACTAAAAGAAAGTGCGACAACCTACTTGACTCTCCTACTGAATTAAAATTTTTCTTCTTTTTTTTATTTTTCTGGCCTCTTGCAAACATCTCTCATAACTTTTGTAAATCTGCCTTTCCCACTTATTCGCTCTGACGGTTTTCTGTTGCTAATCTCCTACTGGAAAAGGCTCATCTCTTCGGGCTCATTTCTTCCTCTCTAAATTCTACCTGGACTAATCCGCATCCCTCCTCCTGCTTCTTTTCCTCTCAGGTTTCCTATGCCTCTTCCCGCGATTACGCATGAACGGGTGCATGGGAATCTGAGAATCTATGAACGTCAGGAAGGCTTGTGGCCCGGATTGGCATTCCTCCCCGTGTTTTGAGGGAGTGGGCTTCCCTTCCAAGCTGGCCCCTGTCCTCGTTCAAATCTACTCTCTATGCCTTAATACTAGTAAATTTCCTCAGTGCTGGAAGCGCGATATGTCAGCCAATCCGAAAAAGGTCAGCCGGCTTCTGATCTTCTACTACCGTCTATAGCTCTCACTTGTTATTCTTCTAAATCTTTGAAACTCTTCTAACTCTCATTTCTGATATTCGAGTCTCATTTCCTTCTTTCAGATCACCAGTATGGCTTCCGACGCTCGAGGGCTACTGGTGACATACTATCCTATCTACTGATTTTTGGTCTTCTGCCCTTAGGGACTATGGGGAGTCTTGGGTGGTGGCGCTCGAACATATCAAAGGCTTTTTGATTCGAGTATGGCATGCGTCGCTAGCTCTCTAAGCTCCCTTCCTTTGGTTTCCTCCCTTCTCTTGCTTACTCTTGTCAAGTTTTCTTTCTGGTCGCTCCATATCAGCACTCGTTGAATGGAAGCGACTTCTTTCTCCTTTCCTTTTAATTGTGGTATTTCTCAAGGTTCTGTTTTATCTCCAACTTTTATTCTTATTTTCACACGACCTCCTCAGCTGTACTTTTAACTCTGTTCACTCTTATGCCGACGACTCAACTCTCCATTCTTCCACTCGTTTCAAATCTGCTCCCCTCTTTTGCAATTAGGTTGCCCTCTCGGTCTTCACTTTTCCGATTCTATTTCTTGCGACCTGGAATGGGATTTCCCGTGGGGCCACCGCAACCTTGTGAAATTCAACTCTTTGAAAAACTCAAGCTTCTTTCATCTCCCTCTCAAAAACACTTCCTAACTTTCCTATTTTTTTTTCGACGGTTCTAACGTCTCACCTGTTTGACAACATCACCATTCTGGTTGACATAAACAAAAAATTGTCTTGGAAACCTCATATCACAATGGTTGCTAAGGTGCCTCAAAAAGCTGGGAGTGTCTGTTCAGGTTTGCGGAATTTTTTTCTTTCTGCACAGCCTAACTCAGTTATATAAGGGCCTTATTCGCCTTGCTTGGAGTACTGCTCTCACATCTGGGGGGGCTCCGGTTCCACCTTCTATTGGATAGAGTTGAATCTAAAGCTAAGAGACTTATTAACTGTCCCCTACTTTCAAACTCTCTTGACCCTCTATCCCTGCGACGTGACGTTGGCGCACTATCTCTTTTCTATAGGTACTACATCGGTAGATGCTCAGGGGACACGCGCGCGCGCATATATATATATATATATATATATATAATCTATATATATATATATATATATATATATATATATATATATATATTATATATAAATGATATATATAATTATACATATCATTGTCAACCACCCCTCCTGGCTACCTGGGTTTTACTAAGTATTGGTGTTGTTTACGTTGTTAGGTGTCTCAGGGTTTTGAAAAAATGTTCGGATTATTGTAAGGCGTTAGTACTCTACACTCGCACAGATTAAAATGGCATTTATCATATATATATTATATATCATTATATATATATTATATATATATAATATATATAATACGTAATATATATATATATA
>JABUQX010038140.1:0-10000 GCA_015478945.1 Trachelipus rathkii
ACGAGAGCTGCATATACGAAGAATTCTGAGGTTATCGATACACATAAATATAGGGTCAGGGTCGATGAAGCTAGGGTTTTCAAGCAAGGTAAGGATATAGGGGATTCTTTCATGAGAGTCATCAATGATATTATATTACATTTAAGAAATGATGTGTCACATAGAGAAGCTAGAATTCGTGTATGGTTTACATTCAATGACGGGGGTAGGAATGAGTATCATGTAAATATCCCTTACGCTGAAATGGATAGAGAGGATTTGGTTTCTTATTTGACAGGTCGTTTAATAACAGCTTTTCAGTCGGGAGATAAAGCTACATTCAGTGATTTCATTGTTGAAGTACAGGTAGCGCATGATGTTGAAGGTAATGGGCCTATTATACCTTTCAAAGTTAATTTCCCTAAAGAAAAATTGAATACTGTACAGCTAAGAATAAGTAATGATAACGATACCGAATACGAGGGAGGTTGTGGATTTAGAGCTATAGCTTGTTGCCATAAGTTATTTCATGAAGAACAAAGAAACCCTGCCAGGGAAACGTCTCATATGATAAGTAAGTATCTCCCTTCAACTATGCATAAGTTAAGGTATACAGATAGCTAACGCTTGCGGATTAAAATATAATGAACCCCTAGGCGCAGCTAAGTTCGAGATAATTGAACGGGTGCTACAATGTAGAATATACGTATACCGTAACGATGTAGATGAAAAATTCCATGTAATGTATCTACCTCGCGAACAGGACCGTAAAAAACCTTTATATGTAATAGGTTTTGATTTTAAAACTACCCATTACTACTACCCTCTTCCTAAACATACAATTAAATCTACGATAGGTAGTGTAGAATGGCGTAAAAATACTTCACCTATTTTCTGTCAGTTATGTTACATTTTTATTGATGATTATCATAAACATATATCGGAGCGAATGTCCCGAAGTATCGCTTGTCTCAATGTAACTCACAACATCTTTGTAAAGGTAACGTGGAAAATGCCCGCTGTTCCTAGGAGATATTGTAGAGGATTGGTATAGGGAATTTATATTAATGGAGAATGGTTTTACAACTATCAATAAGGGGGAAATTTGCCAGGAAAGAAGTCAGCTCGCTCGCGATTGATATATGTGATGAAAGTAAAATAGCTGATAAGTTTGGACATCATAAACATGATTGTGAACATATAAAGTGTAATGTATGCTATGAAAAGTATAATCCTGATGAAACTGGTCCACATAAATGTTATATGAAAAAAATAAAAGAGAAAAAAACAGAAGGTAAAAACGTATTTACGTTTTACTACGATTTAGAAACATATAATCATAATGCTAGGGTAGATGCGGCAGGAAGATCAATGATGGATATGGTTCCTTATCTAGCTGTAACCATGTTAGTATGCTACAAATGCAGTGAAAAAGAAACAGAACAGTGTGAAACATGTGGAACAAAAAGAACTGAAGTATTCCATCTGGATTTAGAAGCTAACGAAGAATACGAAAAATGTCCCGTGGATAAAATGATTAATTATTTATTCAATTTCTCTGAAAATCATAAGAATGACGATATAATAGTAGCAGCTCATAACGGGTCAAAATTCGATACACAGTTTGTGTATGCGAAACTGTTAGGTAGAACGCATGAGGCTTCTATTTCTAGCAATCCTGTTAAAAGAGGAAATAAAATTATCACCATGTCGTCTAACAATAACATTTTCCTTTAAAGATACAATTGTTTTGTATATGCTTGTGCTTTGAAAAAAGTTACTTATCAATGCATGGGGAGTCTAGGGGGATCAAGCAAAAGGGTTCTTTACATACAGATTTCGTAACTTTAGCAATAATAACACTACAAAGGGACTCCTTCGGAGAGAGATTGTATTCGAAGTCGATGAAGAATGATGCAGAGAAACGTGAATTTGATGCATGGTATAAAACTTTTGAGAATCGTGACTATGATATAAAAGCTGAATGTGTGAAATATTGTATACAAGATGTAAAGATTTTAAGACAGAGTTTTGAAAAGTTCAGGAATATGTTTAGAACACATTTTAAAATAGATTGTTTGAATGAATGTAGTACCATTGCAGCTTTATGTTTCAAAGTGTTTAAAATGCATTATATGAAAGAAAAGTCTATCGCTCATATCAGTAGAGAAGACGATGGTCACTATTTTGCAGGGATAAAATGGTTAACTTTCATGGAATTTTATATGGGGCATTATATAGAACATGCAAGGAATGGAGGCGAGCGTAAGTTTAAGATTCGAAATAAATATTTACAACCTGACGGGTATACTGAAGTACCTTGTAACGAGTATAAGGCAATTAACGGGGATGTGTTTGTAAGGCTTAGACAGATCCATGTAGATGTACAGTTGAGAGATTTGAATGCATTGAATTGGCTTACCATGGATAAGGTTAACATAAAGAAGGTTGTATATTTGTATCATGGATGTGTATGGCATGGGCATCAGAGCTGTGAGAAAGGAAAAAAAAAGATCCATAAGGGGATATCTAGTCTTGATCGATACAGGATAACTATGTTGCAGGAAGAATCATATAAGAATGCAGGATATGAAGTCATACGTGTATGGGAATGTGAATGGGAAAAAATGATGGCTGAATGTGATGTAACTGTTGTGAATGGGGATGAAGAACGGGTCTTAAAATTAGGGAAATATGTGAATGAAATAGGTCAGGAACCTGCAAATAAAGTATTGCGTATCGGGGAGGCGTTGTATGGAGGTCGTACTGAGCCATTCGTGTATTATTATCCCCCTACTAACGGTAAAAAAATATATTATCTCGATTTTACATCTTTATATCCTTTTGTACAGAAAACCAAACAGTTTCCTTCCGGTATTCCTAAGAAACGTATAGGTAGAGACGTTCCTAGTATCCCTGATTATATATCCAAGATGGAAACAGATTATTTCGGTGTAGCTTATGTATGTATACTCCCTCCACAGGACTTATACATCCCTGTTCTCCCTGGGAGGTATGAGGGGAGGTTAATTTTCACGTTGTGTCGTACATGTACGGAGACTGGATACGAGGGGATATGTAATCATACAGAGCTTCAGAGAGAACTTAGAGGTGTATATACAACTCCTGAACTGAAATTAGCTGTTAAAAAAAGGTATAAAATCACTAAAATTTTCGAGATTTGGACTTTTACACCTATGTCTGATATGTTTACAGAATATGTAATAAAGTTTCTACAATGGAAAACAGAAGCTTCAGGATATCCAAAAGGCGATGACGGTCAACCTTTAACTGATGAAGAAAAAGATTTCTTCATCGCAGAATTCGAACGAGTCGAAGGTGTGAAATTAACTAAGGAAATGATAGATAGCAACCCTTGTTTACGTTTCATTGCAAAGCTGTGTTTAAATAGTTTATGGGGAAAATTAGCGGAGAGACCTGTGCGTACGGAAGACATTGTATGTCACAGTGATGCTGACGTATGGGATCTGGCTAGACGAACTGATCTGGAACTTTTAAATGTTATGGTGGTTGGTCCAAAACATATAGCATCTGTTCGTTATACATCTCTTGCTAGTCAAGGTACTCAATCTACAAATATAGCTGTAGCCGCTTTTGTAACCGGTTATGGTAGAATAGAACTTTATGATTTAATGGATTCTCTGGGTCAACGTGTCTTGTATTGTGACACGGATAGTTGTATTTTCGTAGCTGGAGAAGGCGACTATATACCTGAAACAGGACGTTTTCTAGGGGAATTAACCGATGAAATTGAAGGGGGGATGGTAGCCGATAGCTTTATCTGTACGGGTCCTAAATCATATGCTCTACGTCTTAAAAAAAGTAATGGGGAATATGAGTATATGTTGAAATCTAAGGGGTTAACGTTAAGTAAAAACACTAGTGACATTATCAATCCTGAGGTTATGTTGAATATAACGTTGGATAAAATTGCAAAAGATGGAGAAAAAACGAAAGATAGGGAATGGAAAATTTTGAATGATGACAACCGTTATTACAAGATGATTGCTGATAAAGATGTTACTGCACTGGCTATTAAACAAATGAAAGAACAGGGAGGGGAACCTACGTTTCATAACGTAGTTTTTAACACAGATGATACGGATAATCCTCATATTGATTCAACCAAACAATACAAAGAAGTTAAAGTTCCTACTATGACATTTAAAGCTAATAAATTGGGTGAGGTATCAATAATCAATTCTATTAAAAAGTTTAGACACACAGCAAACAAGAGAGACCTTATCCTGAATACGGCTCGAACTGTGGCAGATGGGTATAAGGGGAATTTTGTGTATATATAGATACATCTATATATATATATATATTATATATATAGAATAAATATATATATATATATATATATATATATATATATATAATATATATATATATATATATATATATATATATATATATATATTACTGTCACCATAATATGTATATTTTTAGTTAATAAAAAAAAAAATAATTATATATCTTTAACTCACCTTTCTTTTCTTTCTTGTTATTATTATTTATTATTATATTTATTATTATTTTATTATTATTATTATTATTATTATTTATTATTTATTATTATTATTATTAATTATTATTATTATTATTATTATTCAATCTGAGCTGTGATTTCTTTTAGAAAAAAATATATTTTAACGGTAAACAACAACAACAACAACAACAACAGATGGCTACGGTAAGGATGATTCATCTCTTCCCGCGCGCGGCCGGAAGTCGCGGTTGAGGCTGCAAACGCACACTCTGCGGAAAAAAAAAAAAACGGAGAAAAGATTCACGTAACATTTATTTTAAGTCTAAAACACGATGTAATTATTGTGGAGGGTGAGATCGACCCCGAAACACGCACGCAAACGGCGTCGTAGAAACCCGAACGGCTAAAACGGGCACGAATCACGGCAAACATCACCAAGTCGATGCGAGCATATAAACAAAACATACATAGTCGACTACCAAAGATCGACTTGCCATAGCTGCTAGAAATAGGAAAATGTTAACACAGCTGTGTTAGAAGTGCTAGAAAAAGGGGTGGGGGATACTAACTCATAGAAGGAACCATCCTAACACCTTCTAATACCACCAATCGACTCACGTACCCCTATTAACCTACGAGTAGACCACTAACAAACGATGTATTTCTATGAGCAGTAGGTTATGTCATGCTAGAAAGGCAGAAAAAGGGGGAGGAAGGTAATAACTCATAGAACGAAGCATCCTAGCCCTTCTATATATACACCAAATCGTCTTCCCGTAACCAATAACCTAACGACAGTAGACACTAAGATCGGTGTATTCTACAATATAGGGCCATACGTGCTAGAAGCTAGAATATAGAATATATAGAATATAGAATATAGAATATAGAATATATAGAATATAGAATATAGAAACATGTGACCTTTTCTCACATCGGCGGCATCCTTGAAGTCTCTCTATTCTCCGCCTCCTTATCAGTTTTTGGGCGGTTTTGGTTAGATAAGAAAAAGGGCCTATCCCATGATGTATACTACCTAGTACAGCTAGAACACTGCTTTCAGTAACTCTGCTTAAGGATCAAGACTTGGCTGCGAAGTACTTGAAAGACGACAGGTTAAAATGGACTGGCTATGATGAAGTGTACATAGAAAATTTGTGTTTGACAATTATGATTATTTTATTCAAACAGTAGTTGATAAATTTGCATCGAGCCCAAAGAAATTACTTTCTTAATAATATCAATTTTGCAACTGCTCTATATTGTGAATTTCCATCATTGGATATTGTATTTGATATTCTATTGTTTTAATAAAATAATTTTTTTTAATATTAATCATTTAATTATCCATAAAAATGTTTCTATTTTTATGTCTTCTTTCTTATATATTATATATAATATATATATACTATATATATATATATATATATAATATATATATATATATATATATATATTATATTTATATATTAGTATTCTCACATAATTAGTACTATATAATATATATATTTAATATATATATATATATATATAAGGTAGGTAATCAGTGTATATATAATAGGGTATAGAGTAGGTATATAATCACAGCCCAGTAGGGGATATATATATATATATTAATCATATATATAATAATAATCCTATATAATATATAAAGATACTACTTTACTACTGTTAAAATATATATTTAGAATATAACAATAAATTATATCGGGTATTTAATAGTAATATAGTCGATACTTAATACACTATAATTAATTATAGTAGCGTATATATATAATAACGAGGATGGTAGCAGACGATTCTTTTTAATGCTCACTAGTATTGTAAGCCTAGGGAGACCCGAGCAACTACCCTACAGTAAAACAATTATATATTTGGAATCAAGCGGAAAATTCTAAGGATGTGATTTAACTTTTTTTTTTTTTTTTTTTTTTTTTTTTGGCTTATTCATCGAAAATATTTAAAATTATTCGCCCATTTAGGGGGCGCGAGCCGACGGGGGACAGAGGGGGGACCGTTTCCATAACCCCGAGGAGGGGGATTTAGTCCCGCCCTCCGTCGTCCACGCGGAGGCCGAGAGACCCCGACTCTGGCCATCTTTGCGGTTTACAACTAATGGTATTTCCTTTAGTTAAATAATAACCAAAAGTGTTTTTGGATAAAATTATTCTTGTTAGTTTTTAAGCTAAAGGGATATCGACCCATTACAGATATTGGTGCCGTATAAACGCGCAAAAGCCACTGGCAAGGAGAGTCGGTGGCTCTCTCGCCTCCCCGGTGGATACACGACGGGGGAGACTAATCCCCCCCTCCGGGATGGTTCCGGAACCCGCCGCTCTTTGGCGCTTTGGGTGTCGGCGGGGGTTCCTCCGCGCATCCCATCCGGGTATGAACGTCCTCCCTCTGTCCCCCTGTCGTCTCGAGCCCTAAATGGGGGGAACATAATTTTTTTAAAATATTTTCGATGAAAAGCAAAAAAAAAAAAAAAAAAGTTAAAAAATGCATCAGCTTAGAATTTTCGGACTGACATTCCAAATAATATAATTTGATTTTTAACTGTAGGACCATATGCCGTTCTCGTTATAGTTCTACACTACTTGAGCATTAAAATAATAGTGACTATCATATATATATAATATATATATATATAATATATAGTATTATTATACTATATATATTATTGATAATCTCCGAATTAATTATATAATCGTTATATATAAACTAAAATTATTAATTCATATATATATACATATATTATATTATTATATATATTATAATACTATAGTAATATATATTTATAGCTATTATATATATATATATATATATAGTATAATATAATAGTTATTATATATATATACATATATATACAACACATTATTATAGGACACAAATAATTGAAATATGTACGCGCGATCGAAAATAGAACTAAAATTAAAATAAAATGACATTTGACAATAATACATAATCCGTTTTGACAGCTCAAAACTCAAACAAAGTACAGCTTTTATATAAGCAAATACGCATACTTTTTCAATCTTTATCTTTTATAACACATAATAATACTAAAAAATGCATTCGTCCCGTCGCAACCTTGGTCATTGGCAACCCATCCAGACTAGAATTATTTTGAGGGAACACGTTGGCACGTTGTATGGTGGATTTAATTATAAAATCGATTAGTCTTTCTAAAATTTATCGATATCGTAACCATTACCATTAAAACTGCGAACTATTACCATTATTTTATTATTATTATTTAGTGGAGTCCAGGTATAGTTGTATTATTATTATTATTATTATTTATTATTATTATTATTAATTATTATTATTATTATTATTATTGGTTTTATATTTGTTGTAGTTGTTGTTGGTTGTTGTTGAGATAAGAGTATTATAAATATTTTACAGATTTTGGTGTGCTAACGTTATTGTTAGAATGTTTTCGCTTTAATTTAATGTTGTACTAGAGTTTAACAGAACAAAAAAAAAAAAAAAAAAAAAATAGATCGCAATAAACCTACGATAAGCCTATTTCCTGCAAAAATAAATAATAAAAAATTATGTAAGAATATAAATGAAGTTTGCTGTGGTTGTAAAAAGAAATCTAAGAAGAAAAAGAGACCTACTTTATTAACGCGTATGAATTTTATTGGTGAGTTGCTTTTTTTTAAAAGAGGGTTCCACATAAGTGCAGCGAAAGGATCGAAGTACAGTATTACTCATACTTCTTAATTTCCTAAGTTTATCCAATAGTTCAGAATGGCATTTTCATGTAATATCTACAGAGATTTAAGAAGGAGGATAAGAGATAGATAAGAGGAGGAAGAGGAATTGGGCGAGCGAATATCAAAAGTTTATGTTAACACTTTAAACAAGAAGGCTTGGAGAGCCGTATGCATTTGAATAATTCAGCTGCATGCATGATATTATGAATCACTAACTACTTCTCAGAACAAGTTAATTGAAGGAGGCCGATCCCGATTGTCAAATGTCTTTATATGGGATCAGACTCGGGTAGGATTTAGTTTAGCATAGGATTGTGGACACCAGTGAAGCGTCTAAGTGCAGAAGTGTGCCAGCGAATTTTAACAAGTACTGTGCACTCTACGTAATCAGCATTATACGAAGTTGTTCAAATGTAGATTCCTCAGTGCGCTCCATACAGTTATAAATCGTGGGTTGTTAACAATTTTAGATTAGAGCTGCACGATTAGCATGATTGTTGTTTAAATCTACCGTACTCATCAGTATAGTTAAAATGTTAATGGGATTGTACTTTTATGTTATAAATATTGGGCTATCACACAGTATAACCGTTATAGGGTTTATAGCTACTACCTGATAACTTACGTATATACGTTACTACTAGTAATACGTGTATACTCTATGTAAATCATTTAGTACAGTTATTATATTAGTTGAAGTCGAGGTCATCTATTATAGATTGCATCTACTATAGCCTGAATATTTTACTAATATGACTAAGGTATATTTATGATCTAATGACTTTAAGTACTGGTTCCTTATTCCTGTTGTAGACGGACCTGACACACGCGTCGAATCTTTGATTTTTTTAGTGATTTTTTTTTAGATTATATCTCATGATAGACTACCTATAGCATGTATAACTCACACAGCAATCAAGACATTCAGTTCGTATTAAAAACCGAGAGAGACATGATCAGAAAAGTAGAGCAAATTTTTAAATATTTTTTAAATACATTTCATCGTAAATATTGGTTTAATAGGAACATGAAATGATTCCTGAAGACTAACTGACACTTACAGAAAAACACAATATTAACCATATTTGCGAATCAGCTTATAAAAGCCTTATTAGTAATGAAATGTATAATAGCTATAAACTAGAGGATTTGTAACTAGTTACTAATATTGTAAGTAATAATATCAGTGTATAAGGTATATATACTAGGCTGTATATACGATTGCGCTAAGTCATTATATATATAGTAATAACATTATGATATATATTAATATATAATAATCTATATGGTAAAAAAAAATAGTATAAATTATGATAGTATATTTTCATAAATAAATATCTGCGAAAAGTTCGACACTACAGAAAAAACAATACATATTTGGAATCAGCGTAATAAAGCTTATTACAAAAATGTAAAAAAAGAAACCCCCGCTAACACCCAAATACCAAGAGCGGGAGTTCCGGGACGCCTCCACCGGAGGGGGAATAGTTACTACCTGGGTTCCCGTTCCCGGAAGGCCGAAGACCCCGACTCCTGCCATCTTTGCGTTACCCTTGGTATTCCTTTAGTTAAAAAAAAATAAATAAATTAAAACTCCGGAGTCGTAAAACGTAAAAGGTACTATATATTTTTGAATCACTGTCCGTTATCACTTAAAATTAAATGTTATGGCGATCATAAACTAGAATATATTAAAAAAAAAAAAACAAAAAATTTCAAAAATTTGATGGAGTCGTAAAACAGATAAGGTCCCTATATATATATTTATCTATTATATATATAT
>JABUQX010038140.1:12500-15000 GCA_015478945.1 Trachelipus rathkii
GTTTAGAGAACTAGGCCTTTGTTCACACAATGCTCTTGGTTAGTTGTGAGAAGGCCATATTGATATTCTCTTTCTTAGAGCAGAACTTCTCAGAGTTAATTATGTGTAGCAGTGCCACTCTATGATAGAGCTTTTCACAGCTTCCCATAGTTTGCTAATCCTCTGTTAGACGGTCGCTTCGTCCTTGTGGGAAATAAAAATCAACGTCGTGGCGGCTGCTTCCACATATACATCCTCTCTTTCGGCAAGTGTTTATTATATGTCTTGCAAACTCTTCCACTTTTACTTTCTCTCTCAGATCTCTTTCAAGCAGTTGAAATGTTGTTGCCCTTCTAATTATGCTTTCGACATTACAACAAGCTAGGGCTGGCCAACGTACCAGGTGTGGTGTGGTGCGGTACGTGGTGTGCACATTTTGGTGCGGTGCGCCACACAAATTCAGTGTCCCGATGCCGCGCAATTTTTAAAATATAGAGGTGCGGTGCGCACTGAAACATAGAAGTGTGGTGCGGTGCGGTGCGGTGCGTCAAAAATTCCGGTGCTCTGCCAAACCGCTACCAGCAAACCTTTTTCCTTCCGAACTTTCTAGTCGTATTCTCCTCCCTTTGAGGATAAGCTTCTTGAACGTATTTCCCTGCCACTCATTCCTTTTCTCTGAATCTGCTCCTCTGACGCCTTGACCCTGACCCCTGACCCGCTGACCCCAGACTTTACGGCTATGCACATTCTCACATGTACTCTACTGGTGAAATCTGAAGCACTCCCACCTTCTATTTTCCTTGCTTCCTTTGACTTGCTGATTTTCAAACTCGTGTTTGGGTCATTTTGGCCTTTAATTACGCTTCAGTTTAAAGAATATGTGTTTCCTAACATCTTGTAGATTCAATGCAGCCGCTGACAAATATTATAATATATATATATATATTATATATATATATAATATATATATATATATATATATATATATATATATATATATATATATATATATATATATATATATTTATATATATATATATATATATATATATATATATGGTAAAGTTTTACTTTTCGACAAGAAAATCTATAGACTTTTCAAAGAACTTTATTTAGATTAAAACTTTCTTAAATATATTTTTGTTGAACCTAAAAATCATCTTTATTTTTTTTTTTTTTTTTTTTTTTTTTTTTTTTTATCATCAGATCTATTTAGAAAGTTTTTTCTCTGTTTTTTTTTTTTTTCCTAATTTAGGTGCGTCGGGAGCCGACGGGGGAAAGAGGCGTCGGTTCACCGGGAGGGAGCCGAGAAGACCCACCCACTCCTGCCACTGCTTTTGGCGGTTTACGCTAGTGGCATTCCTTGGTTTAAAAAAAAGAATAATTTAACATTACCCTTTACACTATGGTATTACTTTAACTAAAGGAATACCATAGGGTAAACCGCAAAGATGGCAGGAGTCGGAGTCTCTCGGCCTCCCGGTGGACGACGGGGAAGTCCCCTCTGTCCCCCGTCGGCTCGAGCCCCTAAATGGGAAATAAAAAAAAAATACTAAATATTTCCGATGAATAAAACTGCAAGTAAAAAAAAAAAAAAAAAAAAAAAAAAAAAAAAAAAAAAAAATAGATTTTATATATATACAGATTTATAAAATTTTTAATCTAAATAAAGTTCTTTGAAAAGTTTATAGTTTTTTTCTTGGTTATTATGCAACTTCTGCTATAATATATAATATATATATATATATATATTATACTCACTATATATATATATATATAAATATATATAATATATAATATATATATATATATTTATAATATATATATATATATAATATATATATATATATAATGTGTGCTGGTGTGCTTGTGTGTGTGTGTGTGTGTGCCATGCTATTAATTAATAGTGTCTCTGGACTGGGTTCGTTAGGAGACTATTTCTTAGCAGACACACACGTCACATATCTTAAAAAATAACATAGAGGCATGTAGCCTTTTTCCCTTATTTATAAAATGTCTGATTTACTTATGTAAATACTTTCATTTGCCCTAAAAAATATCATTTAGAGATAAGAATGATATTTAAAATGAAGGAAAAGGTATACACAAGATTCGTTTAGTAACAAAAAAGGTACAAAGATCGAACAATATAATAAGTCCAATTTGTTAAAGAGGTGCCCAAAGGGTATAAAAAATGTTCTCTTTCTTTCTCAAACAAGCGACAAAAAAATATATAAATTGTTTTATAATTTGAAGCATTGTCCGCAAAGCATTTAAAGCAAAGGAATTTATTTTCTTTTCTTCTGTTAATTAATAGAATGTCATTTGGTTTATTAGTTTGAAATTTACTCAATTCGATCGGGATTTTTAAGCTAACCCTTTCCTTTTGCATGTATTTTATTTTTTTTTTATTTTTTGGGGTATTATTATTATTATTATTATTATTATTATTATTATTATTATTGTTATAATTATTATTATTATTATTATTATTATTATTATTATTATTATTATTATTATT
>JABUQX010038140.1:22500-30000 GCA_015478945.1 Trachelipus rathkii
AATATATATATATATTATATATATATATATATATATTATATATTGCATTAATTTATTTTAATTAATAGTGTCTCTGAGACTGTTCGTTAGTAAGACTATTCTTAAGCAGACACACACACACGTACACACATCTTTAAAAATAACATAGAGGCATGTAGCTTTTCCCTATTTTATTAAAATGTCTGATTCCTTCTCAAAGAATTTACTTGTCGAAAAAAAGACCCTCTAGAGATAGAATTATTTTAGAATGCATGAAAATGTAGTACTCAGATTCGATTTAGTAACAAAAAAGGTTACAAAGATCGGAACAATAATAATAAGTCCATTTGTTAAAGAGGTTGCCAAAAAGGTATAAAAATGTTCTTTTTCTTCAAACAAGCACAAAAAAGCGAATAATAAATTGGTTTATAATTTGACATTTGTCCAAAGCATTTAAGTAAAGAATTTATTTTCTTTTTTTTATGTTAATTAATAGAATGTCATTTGGTTTATTAGTTTGAAATTTACTCAATTGGACCGGGATTTTTAAGCTCCAACCCTTTCCTTTTGCCTGTATTTATTTTATTTTTTGGGGTATTATTATTATTATTATTATTATTATTATATTATTATTATTAATTATTATTATAATTATAATAATATTATTATTATTATTATTTTTATTATTATTACTTATTTAATATTTTATTATTATTATTATTATTATTATTATTATTATTATTATTATTATTATTATTATTATTATTATTATTATTATTATTATTATTATTATTATTATTATTATTATTATTATTATTATTATTATTATTATTATTATTATTATTATTATTATTATTATTATTAGTAGTAGTAGTAGTAGTAGTAGTAGTAGTAGTAGTAGTAGTAGTAGTAGTAGTTGTTGTTGTTGTTGTTGTTGTTGTTGCTGTTGTTTGTGAGATAAGAGTATTATAAATATTTAGCAGATTTCTCGTGTCTAATGTTATTGTTGATGTTTCGCTTTAATTATATTGTACTAAGTTTAAAGAACAAAAAAAAAAAAAAAAAAAAAAAAAAAAAAAAAAATAGATCGCAATAACCTCAATAAAACCTATTTCTGCAAAAATAAATAAATAAAAAAATTATGTAAGAATATAAAATGAGTTTGTGTGTGTAAAGAAATGCAAAGAAGAAAAAGAGACCTACTTTATTACGCGTATGATTTGTGTGCTTTGTTTTAAAAGGGGATCACATAAGTGAAGCGAAAGGATCGAAGTACAGTTACTCATCTTCTTTTTTAATAAAGATGAAATAGATAGAATGCATTTCATGATATCACAGAGATAGATAAAGATGATAAAAAAGAGGAGGGACGAATATAAAAGTTTATGTTACACTTTTAAACAAGAAGGAAATGTTTTGCTTTTGAAATATTAAGATAATAATATTAAAAATAGACTTCCTTATTCGTTAGTTAGTTAGTTACTTTAGTGAGGAATTAAATTACATAATATTGTTTTCTCTCTAAATTTTAATATACTTGTTTGTTTATCTACCTATTATATATATATATATATATATATATATATATATATATATATATATATTATATATATATATATATAATATATATATATATATATATATATATTATATATATATATATATATATATTATATTATATATGTAATTAACATATTTGTTAGATACATTTATAAATATATATATATATATTAATTATTATATATATATATATATATATATATATATATATATATATATATATATATACTATATATATATAATATATATATATATATATATATATATATATATATATAGGTGTAATTGTAGACACGTGGGGCAAAGGTGCCCGGATGAGGCAAAGGTAGCCAGTGCCTTAAAAACCTGTTTTATTTATTATAATTTAGTATTTAAGACCATAAATATGTAGGTTTATGTTTTGTCTTTTATTCTTAAATGAAACCGTACTTCTACGACTCTTAATTACGACCTTTTTTCTCGCATTTTCAGAATCATATGTTTTGTTTAAAAATTTATTGAAAATTCTAAGAAGTGCAATTCATTAACGAATGCATTTTATCAGCTGCAAAGGATATATATAATACTTGCACTATTCTTAAAGACATTAGAAGTGGCCAAACATTTTAAGTAAGTACTGAATTAAAAATATTGTAATAAATATTTTTTGGGGCAAAGGTGGCCACAACATGGGGCAAAGGTAGCCACATATGGGGGCAAAGGTAGCCATGTCTGGGAATGGGGTTAAATGTAAAAAAAAAAATCATTCTTGAATATTTTGAATTCAATAAACCTCGGAAATGTAGTTTAAAGTATTATCAAACAATAAACTTCTACAAAATATAATTTTTGCTGTTTCTTTTCAGGAAAATGGTCCGAGATTATAAGAGAAAGAACCCAGAGCTCATGAACTACTCCGAAGAGGACATGGCGAGGGCATTAGTCGATGTTAAAAATGGCACATCGATACGGGAGGCTGAACGGCGGTATAACATCCAGCGTTCATCAATACAAGCTCGCTTGTCAGGCCGATCACAATCCCCCAGAAAAATGGGTAAGAAGACTGCTCTCATCAGAATTGAGGAGTTTGACCTCGCGTCACCTAGCGACCCTGGGGGATTTCGGGTTGGCTTTCGATGTTCAACATCTACAAGACTTTGTCAAATACTACCTTGACAATGGCAGTAGGAACATTCCAGTATTCAATGACAACAGACCAGGAATTGAGTGGGTTAGTTTTTTTTTGAAGAGAATGGAATATTTTGACAAGGCGTGTTTGTCAAAACATAAGCAGAAAGAGCAGCTGTAAGCGAGGAGATCGTACAGGAGTTCTTCAATAACCTTCAAATCACCTTAGAGAATGTTCCTCCACAAAACCTGATGAAACAAACCTCACTGATAACCCAAAGGGAAAAATACAAATATTTAGGAGGGAGCAAAACATGCGGAACGCATTTTAAATACCTCCAAGAGCACAACATCCATTATGTATGCCATAACTGCATAGGTACCATAGTTAGTGCTATTGAATTATTAGATTTAAGTCAAAAAAAAGGAACTAAAAAAATTTTTTTTTTTTTATTTTTTTTTTTTATTTTTGGTATTTCATTTACAATATTATTCTTCTTGTTTAATAAATAAGTTGCGTTCGTGTCTTTTTTCCAACCTTAAAACACATACTTACAATAACTATGTAAAAAAATTTCAAAAATAATAAATTTCGAGTCTTAAAAATTTGGTGGCCACATTTGCCCCAATGGGGTTATTTGATGAGGCAAAGGTAGCCACCTACATTGTGGTTTTACAATACAACCCGTTATACAAAAGAATGTCATGAACCCTTCCCAGAATATCAAGGAAGCATGTCATAAAATATAGAGTTGATAACATACATAATGGAATTTTCACAAACCTTAGCATGGGGAAAAGTGGCAAAAAGTGGCTACGTTCGCCCCACCTTACGGTATATATATATATATATCACACTTGGGTTCAAGTACATTTTGTCAAGTACAAGTACAGGCGACTAAGGGACGATGGTTGTTAGGTTGGCTGCCCATATATATATATATATAGTATATATATATATATATATATATATATATATATAGTAGATCGTTTCTACTGGTAACAACCTCAATAAGAATAATGAAACACCAGAATAAATGGATATTTTACTATATATTAACCCTATAATACATAATGCGTGCATGTATCAAGAATCACACGAAAAACAATCATAATAATAAAAAAGACAATGATATATTTTTAAAATACGGCCATGTTGCTAGAATTCTTTCTACTTGCATAGTAGCCAAAACAAAATACTTAAAATACATAAAATATAATTTTTCATAGAATAAACAATATTCTTCAACACTCTCCCTTATTGTTTATTCTGCAACGTTGGTTAATCCATTCCAATTTTTCTGTTCAAGCTCATTAATCTTGGTTGATGTAGAGGCTTTGTGAGTCCATCTGCAAGTTGATTCTCACTGCTAATCTTGAGTACTTCTATTTCATCATTTTGAACTTTTTCTCTAATGAAGAAATGGCGTACTTTTATATGCTTGGTCCTTTTGTGAAATTCTGGATTCTTACTGAGTTTAATAGCTGCTTCATTGTCAATCCAAAGAGTAGGTTTCTTGAAGATTTCTGTAATTTCTTCCAACAGTTGATTAAGCCACACAATTTCCTTTGTTGCTTCACTTGCTGCTATAATTTCAGCTTCTGTTGTTGAAATAGCAACTGAACTTTGCTTTTGACTACTCCATGAAATTGCTCCTCCAGCATATAAACAAACAATTCCAGTTGTTGAATGCCCTGTTCTTAAGTCCCCAGCATGATCTGCATCACTGTACCCTTCCAGATGATCTTGTTCAGAATCACATTTATAAATAATACCTTTCTCTTGTGTACCCTTCAAGTATCTGAACACTTTTAACTTTTGTAACATCTTCTATTGATGGATTTTCTACACTTCTGGCAAGGTAATTAACAGCAAATGCAATATCTGGTCTTGTTGCTGTTGCTAGATATAGAAGAGCTCCTATAGCTGATCTGTAAGTGAAACTCTCCCTGGCTTCAATGTCATGTGTAACATTATCCTTTAAAATGGGTGTTGACACTGCATTGCAATTTTCCATAACAAATTCCTTTAGTATTCTTTTAGTATAGCATGATTGACTAATTTTCTTTGAACCATCATTTCTTGATTCAATTTCAATTCCTAAAAAATATGTTGCAGGTTTATATGTTATTTTGAATTTCTTTTTTAATTCTTCTAAAAATTTCTGCAATTCTGCTTGACTTGTTGATGCAACTAGTCCATCATCAACATATAATGCAAGTATGATTTTATGTCCATTCTGATTTCTTATGTAAAGACAAGGGTCAGCTGTACTTTTACCAAAATTGAGTTTTGAAAGAAAGTTTCCAAGTCTTTCATTCCAGCATCTTGGTGCTTGCTTAAGTCCATACAAACTGCGTTTTAATTTGCATACTTTGCCTGTTCCATCTTCAAAACCTTTGGGTTGTTTCATATATATATTTCTTCTGATAAATTTCCATAAAGGAATGCTGTTGAAACATCAAATTGTATTAAGGACATATTTTCTTTAGTTGCTACACTTATCAAAGTCCTTACAGTACTTTTAGTTGCTACTGGACTGAATGTTTGCTCATAGTCAATTCCCTTATATTGACTTTACACTATTTATTTTCAATTGTTTTTTTTCCTGGTGGTAATTCAACTAGTTCCCAGGTTTGATTTTCTTTCAATGATTTCATTTCATTTTCCATTGAATTAATCCATTTTTTCTTATGCTTACTCTGCATAGCTTCTTTATAATTTTCAGGTTCTTCCATATCTTCTAATAATAAATAAGTACTGTAGTCATTAAACCTTGATGGCTTTTTAATTACTGATCGGTCTTTTAATTGTTTTGTGCTTACTATTCTATCTTGTTCTTCTATTTCTGAATAAGATTCTATTTCTGTATCAGATTCTATTTCTGTATTAGATTCTATTTCTGTATCAGATTCTACTGTCATCAGTTTCTGTATTTTCTCTATTTGATTCTTTCTTTCTATTTCCTTTTTCTGATTCTATCTCATCTGATATTGAATTTGAAAGTTCTTCTCTTTCAAATAACTAACATCTCTGCATCCAACAACAAAATTTATTTGCTTGCATATATTCTGAGCTTTATCTCCATCATAACCAATAACGACACCTTGATTTTGCTCTTGGCGTCGCTAGCTTCTCCTTTCTGATCTGGAAATCCACCCACTGAAGCTATTCGATTTGCACGTAGAATGCTTGATTCTGGGCTTCACTCATACCAGATTTTTCAAAAGCGTTTTCCCATCAACAGTGGATTTTCCATCTCATTTATTATATATCCTGGCTGTGTTAATTATTCTGCCCAACACTTCTGTGGAAATTTTACTTTTGAATACATGAGTGATCTGGCTGCTTCAACTAGTGTTCTATTTTCTTTTTCCCCTCCATTTTGTTGTGGAGTATACGGAGCCGTTAACCTTTGTCTTACACCATATTTATGTAAAAGTTTTTTAACTAACTTATTATTAAATTCTAAGCCATTATCACTTAAAAATTCTCTGATTGGGTGTCCTTGTACTTTTGCTTCTTCAAGTACTTGCTCCAATTTTTCTACAACTTCTGATTTTTCTTTAATAAAATATACAAATCTCATTTTTGAGAAATCATCTTTGAAACATATAAAATATTTATAACCTGAGTTTGATAATACTTGAAATGGTCCACAAACATCTGCAAATAGCAATTCTCCTTGCTTAGTACTATTTGGTCTTTTTCCAAAATTCTGACGATGCATTTTTCCATTTATACATCCTGTACAATTTCTGTTATCAAGGTGAGTTTCAATATTTAGTTCTCTTTTGATCAGATTTCTTATGTGTCTTCTATCCTGATGTCCCATTCTTTCATGATATAACTGTAATAGATCCTTTTCTTCAAGTGCATTTATTTCTGGTATATGAGAGATTTTAGCTTTCATTGCAACTTTGAATAGCCCATCCTTTGGTTTACGATAGCCATTAAAATAGGCCTTTTTGTCTACCATAAATCTACATACACTTGGTCCAGATATAAATTCACTATTTGGATGCTTATCATGAGCTGCCAATACTGAAAATAAATTTTTTTTTAATATCAGGAACATACCAAACATCATTCAGAAATAATTGAGATTTTTTTCTATCTATAACTGATTCTACTTCAATTGTTCCATATCCTAACACATTTGCTTCCTGACCATTTGCTGAATTTACCTACTGAATTTGCCTTGAATTTTTATAAATTTTAAAATAACTTTTCTCATTTGTTATATGTTTTGTAGCCCCATTATCAAAATACCAATTTTCTTTATTATTTTCTTCAGAAATAAAAACTTGTTCATCTACTGCTAACATAAAAGCATTAACTTTTGTTTTAGCTTTTGAATTTTCTTTTATTTCAAAATTTGCATTTCTTTCTGACTTAATTTTTCTTTCTGGTCTACCATCTGCAATCCATTTTCTTCAATTTTTGATCCAGTGACCTTTTAAATGACCTTTTAACTGGCTCCGGCAATGACTCATCTGCTCAGATACATGAGACTTCTTCTTAATCCATCTTCCACTGTAGCGCAATCTGTGCTTTTCTCCAGCACTGGCTCATCCTCCGGCTCCAGCATCGGCGCATACGATGACTCAGGTGCTCCGGCATATGAGACTTCTTTTTTTCCTTCTTCTTTTCCCATCTTCCATCTTTATCTTTTACGCAATCCATGTTTTTCTTCTTTTTTCATTTGGGACCCCCTCCAGGGGAGTCCTCAGGAACTTTTGACGGCTCTGAAAACCTCAAAAATTAAATCTGCGCCATTAAAAATACATACATTTACACCTATATTAGGGTGTTAAGTATATGTTTACTAACTTGGTACAGAATCGCACCGT
>JABUQX010038140.1:47500-62500 GCA_015478945.1 Trachelipus rathkii
ACCCAATTCTGAACAAATAAAAAGAAAACCGCAGTTTTTCTGAGCTCTAAAACGTCGATTTCGAATGATTTTCTGTGTCTGTAGACATTTCTTTTGTATTTAGATTTTTTTGAAAATCTATTTCTGACATTTTTTTGATTCACATCCTGCATTTATTTATTTATTTATTTATTTATTTATTTTTTTTTTTGAAATGACTTCAAACTTGAATTATACATAGATGGGGTCCATTACCTACAAAATGTACACATTTGATTTCTGATTTTTGACCCCACATCCAAGCAATGGTCAAATTTCAAACCATTCTTTTTTTAGTTATGAAAATGAAAAATTACTATAATTTTTTTTTCTGTTAATGTGATCAGGATGGAATTTTCATGGCTTATGTAGTCGTGGTAGTTACACAATTTTTATTTAGATAATTTTTCTGTATATGCAGTAGTTTTGAATTTCTCCTTGGAACAAATTTAAAAAGGAGATTTTACTCTCCATCAGCGGGATTCGAACACTGGACTCCGCGTCACTGAGTTAACAGTAACAGGGCGCTCTATCCACTATTTGTTTGGAAATTAACAAAAATTATCTTTTGACTATACAAAAAAAATTATCTAAGTAAAAAACATGTATCTCGACCGATTATTAAAACCGTTATTAAAACCGTGTGGAGGATTATGTTGAATAGAAGAAAAAGTTAATAAAGCACCGCAAACAACTTCATTATCCCAACCAGGGATATGAAAATGTTCATAGGTCATTTTCATCAAGATCACCTTTCTAGAATCAACTATTGCTGTTAAATGGCTTGTCTTTCAAGTTGGAAAGTAATGAAGAGTTAAATCGTCGGAATAAAGGTGCATATAACAAGTGACAGATAGATAATTAAAGAAAAGTATTAAAAAGGAATTGAGAATAGAACAGAATTGAGGATAGAACAGAATTATGAGGTTAGATGTAAAGGACAGAATAACCGAAAAGGAAGCTAAGAGGCTACAGAGGGGAAAATAGATACCGAATATATATATATATATATATATATATATATATATATATATAAAGATATATTATGTTAGTTATGTATATAAATTATTAGTTGATTATTATTGTTAGTTATATATATATATATATAAATATATATATATATATATATATATATATATATATACATATATATATATATATAGCATATATATATATATATATATATATATATATATATATATATATATATATATATATATATATATATATATATATATATATATATATATATATGAGCAAAAAAAATCTACTATGCTAATAACATGATATTCTTTTTAAATTATTAATTTCAAATGCTGTTAAAATATAAATGTTAAATGCTTACAGTTAATTTGTTATATATTTAAAAGTCAAGGAAAGTATAAAATGTTGAAATTTCTCAAAACTGAATAAAATGTTCAATTTTTTTTTATTTTGAAAAATATTTCCCCTCAAACAGACTAGTCAATACCTTTTTATTCCCATTTTGATATTGTTTATGCTGAGGATAAAGATAGATCTTTTACTTAGAATATCTCTCTGTGGTAAATATTTTTCGATATATTGGCAGTTGACACTTGAAAGTTAACGGTTAGAGACACGGAAAAACGATTGAAATTTAAGTTTTAGAGCTCACTAGGTAATGTCTTTTGTCTTTTATTTCATATAGATCGGATGAAAATTAATGACATTATCTCCAAATTTCACCTTTTGCAATTTCCCTAAAATTTTCTATGGAAATCAAAACCTTCTCCTAGGGCGTAGGGGCTAACTTTTCTTAGTACATATTTCAGTGGTACCATGCAACCACATGATGATCTTTACACTTTAAAGCATAGCTAATACTATAATTAACCATAAAAACTTGTATTAATTAATTAGTCTAAAATATTTAACAACGAATTACTTGACTTTTATTTATTTTCCTACCAAAATTTTTTCATAAAATTCTGTAGAAAAAAGTGTACAAAATTTAAAAGTCCAAAATTTTTTTTTATTATTATTATTATTAAACCAATATTATAGCTGTAACTTCCCACAAAATTGCTTTCCTATCGAAAAATCACTCCAAAAAATGACATTTTCAGTGATTCTGATAGAAAATTCTGGTACAAAAATTCATGCTGAGGGAATATTTTAGAAGCAAATTTTAATTACTGAAATTGTATCTTTCAATGTAATTAATAGAATTTAGATAATGGAGTTCATGCTAACCTCAAAA
Source organism: Trachelipus rathkii (assembly GCA_015478945.1). Classification (NCBI taxonomy): domain Eukaryota; kingdom Metazoa; phylum Arthropoda; class Malacostraca; order Isopoda; family Trachelipodidae; genus Trachelipus; species Trachelipus rathkii. The sequence goes on from JABUQX010038140.1 coordinate 49,740, forward strand.
AAAAAAAAAAAAAAAAAAACTTAACCCAGAGGTTCAAAAATATCCTTGTTTAAATTAGTGTGAATAATTTTTTTTTAACTGTCAACATATAAGGTTCTCAATTCACAGTATGCAATATATATATATATGTTGATATATATATATATATATATATATTTAATATAAAGAAGAAGTATATATATATATATATATATATATATATATATATATATATATATATATATATATATATATATATATATATATATATATATATATATATATATATATTTTTTCTAAACGGTCGAGCAACCAGTGTTGGAGTAATTTGGACTGGCCCATATATATATATATATATATATATATAGTAGCTGAAGTGGTGGATTTAGAATTTGAGTACATATCTATATTTCAATAAATTTATTTTGACATATATATATATATATATATATATATATATATATATATATATATATATATATATATATATATATATATATATGAGATATTGAGAACGAATCTGAAATATATTTATTACTTCTTCGTTTCTGTGTTTGTGAGAAGTATATTTTATAAGTGAAATCTAATCCAAAAGAAGAATGATGAATCGAGGAATCACAATTTTTATAGATTTATTTTTTATTCATTTTTTTGAAAACAAACACAGAACAGGACATTTTTTAAATCATTTTTTTTTTTCATATTTTTCATATTTTTTTTGTTATTATGAATTTTGTTTTTTTTCTTATACCTTTTTGTTAGTAACAAATAATGATAATTGCGTCTTAAAATGATCGGTTGGATTGCTTCACTTTCAAGATGGGGTCGATAATTGTAGCATGATTATCTGTCTTTAAATTTGCGTCATCTTCACGTGGTCGTCATCCGAAAAGTTTTTGATAGTCATGTGAATAAATGAAGTTCTTTGTTATTAACATTTAAATTGTTGTCTCAATTTTTTTTCATTTTTTCCTTCTTTTTTTATTGGTGTGTGTGTGTGTGTGTGTGTGTGTGTGTGTGTGTGTGTGTGTGTGTGTGTGTGTGTGTGTGTGTGTGTGTGTGTGTGAGTATGTGTGTAAAGGGCAACATTTCGAAAGAACGTCTAAAAATCCCTTTTTAGTTGCAACATTTCGAAAGAACGTCTCCAAATCCCTTTTTAGTCAAGTCCATTTGTCAAATTTAAAATTTTTCGTAGTTTATCAAACTAGATTTCATTTTCTATTTCTTATCAATGATGCCGAAATAAATACCGATGTATATCGAGATTGATATTTTTCTTCGATAGTATCGAAAAATAATTAAAAAAAATATCGATGATATTTTTCAGTCGATATATCGATTTTTTTTTCAATATCGAATCATCGATATTTTTCCCTTATGATCTATAAATTTTGAGCAATTTCTAATTAATAAAATCTATTTATAAGAGTTGCAAAATGAAATATATTTTTTTTCATTTTCTTTCATTTTTACATTATATAATTTATATTTAGGTAACTGTGGAAAGACAAATATTAAAGAGACAAATTTAACAATACTGAAAAACTTGACGCTTGTAAAAATATTGGAGAGAGGAGGAAACGAGTTTGGAGTTTATGGAACTGTGAAACTGAGTAAATGTCTAAAAATGGGAAAGAATATGAGATATAAGACACCAAAATTCTGGAGATAAATATTACAAAATAAATTATTCATATTCTTGGTAAGTAAATGGGGACTAACCCAAATGGTCGACACAACATCAAAAAAAAAAAAATCCTATATAGCGCACCGCAGGCTTTATGTTAGGTTAGGTTAGGTTAGGTTAGGTTAGGTTAGGTTAGGTTATTTTAGGTTAGGTTAGTTTAGGTTAGGTTAGGTTAGGTTAGGTTAGGTTAGGTTAGGTTATTTTAGGTTAGGTTAGGTTAGGTTAGGTTAGGTTAGGTTAGGTTAGGTTAGGTTCGTTAGAGAAACTCTAAATAACCAGATTTTTTTTAACAAATGTCGCCCATTTGACCTGTCGACCATTTAGGACTAGTTTCAAGTCAATGAAGATACTTAAAAATAGCCACAACATAAGAACCAATAATTCAATTCCATTTCTTCATTGATTTTACGATAAATTATTATGAGTTTCCCTGAAATATTTTAAAGAATAAATTAAATAAGCTTAATAGGAGTATTGTGCTTAATTAAGACAATATTCAATTTTCAAATAAGCTTAATAGGAGTATTGTGCTTAATTAAGGCAATATTCAAATAAGCTTAATAGGAGTATTATGCTTAATTAAGGCAATATTCAAATAAGCTTAATAGGAGTATTGTGCTTAATTAAGACAATATTCAAATAAGCTTAATAGGAGTATTGTGCTTAATTAAGGCAATATTCAAATAAGCTTAATAGGAGTATTGTGCTTAAATAAGGCAATATTCAAATAAGCTTAATAGGAGTATTGTGCTTAATAAGGCAATATTCAAATAAGCTTAATAGGAGTATTGTGCTTAAATAAGGCAATATTCAAATAAGCTTAATAGGAGTATTGTGCTTAATAAGGCAATATTCAAATAAGCTTAATAGGAGTATTGTGCTTAAATAAGGCAATATTCAAATAAGCTTAATAGGAGTATTGTGCTTAATAAGGCAATATTCAAATAAGCTTAATAGGAGTATTGTGCTTAAATAAGGCAATATTCAAATAAGCTTAATAGGAGTATTGTGCTTAATTAAGGCAATATTCACAAAACCACTAGCATTCCTTTTGGGGTGAAATAGGGGATGCTTGAAATATGGTGTATGGGAGTATGGTGCTTAATAAGGCAATATTTATGTTGGAAATATAATATATATATATATATATATATATATATATATATATATATATTAAAACCGATATATTTTTAACCGATATATTTTTAACCGATAGTATTGAGAGAAATTTGATATTTTTAATAAATATCGACTATCGATATATCGATAATTTTTTTATATTTCGGGAACCCTATTCCTTATAAGATTTGCGTCTACTTTTCTAGCCAGCTCACTAGCCTTCCAAATATAGTCCTAGTTCGATATGACTTTATTTAAATTGATATTTTTTATTAAAACTAATGAAGGGCTAACAAAAATTTAGTTCATATATGATTCATACGGATATATATATATAAGAAAGAGATATATATATATATATATATATATATATATATATATATATATATATATATATATATATATATATATATATATATATATATATATATATAGATAATGATAAAAAATATATATATATATTTTATATATATATATATATATATATATATATATATATATATATATATATATATATATATATATATTTATTTTTACGGCAATCCCCTAATTTATTCACTGGGATGGATTTTTAAAAAACTATTTGGTTAAAACATTTTTAATTTTCTACTACACTTTATTAATCAATCAATATTCTCCTTCTTAAGTTTTCCGAGCTTTCGTGGAGTCCTCTCCCCACCTCTTTCGGGGAACTTCAAAAGAGAATGAGATACATATTCGAACGATGTTATTGGTTCTGTGATGGTTGGTTCTGATTGTCCAAAATTTCGATTCGTTCCATTTTCTTTATTAGTTGTCTGCATGAGTGGGATAATTTTAAGATTTCATTAACTGTGTTGTCGATACTGTAGTTACCTTTATCTCTATTGAAATTTTTTGTATTTTTTATTAAGTATGATTCATATAGTTTTCTGAATTTATGGTTATTGATTTTTTGTATTACCTGGCTATTTTTAGTGTCTATCGGATGGCCTTCTTTTAATTGGTGCACTATAAGAGGAGAATTTCTGTTGAAAGTCAGGATGTCGTATTTATGTTGATCTATTCTTCGGTTGACGTCTATTGTTTCACCAATATATTTATAATTATATATATATATATATATATATATATATATATATATATATATATATATATATATATATATATATATATATAGTATATATATATAAATAAATATATATATATATATATATATATATATATATATATATATATGCTTGTGAAAATTACAATTAAATTACATTAAGACAATTATGTTCAAAGCGCGTACACTTTTTGACTCCAAGCTTATTATCCATTACAATTTCAGACTTGTCGAAAAAGAGTTTGGGGAGAGTCTTATAAACTAACATCTATAGTAGAGCTGCAATCATTATTACCACCACCTTTACACACTGTTAGCACTGAATGCAAAACGACAGACTAAGATGCTTTCTTGAAGTGACAGATAGATCATTAATGTAAAGTATGAAAAAAATAGGAGTTAAGAATAGGACAGGAAGAATTCTGGTGAACATTATTATTGACAGATTGAATGGATGAACTATGGTCGTCTACAGCGACCGGAAAGAAACAGCGGGAGGTTTACATGACAAAAAAGGATAATTAAGGAAAAAGAGAGGTAAAGTAATCAAAATTTTTTACCAGAAACTGATTCACCGAAAACCCAAAAAACAGAGAGTCAAACTTCAGAGAGAAGGGAGAGAAGGGAGAGAACATCACCTTTCTGTAGCCTCTCTTGTGATCAGAAATATGATTTTAAATTTTTTAGATGTTTCCAAGTATTTATAATATTTTTTTCATTCGAAATATTTTAAAAATCGAAATCTTTGTAATGATAGGAAGATAATTAGATGGTTGAGAGTCTTCCTGTGATGGAAAAGGAAAAGAAACAATCTCTTCATTTTTAAATCATAGTTCTTTTTACGAGTTTTAATTGAAAGAGGAGTGGTGGAAGAATAAATGCCCACTGAACGTATCTGTAAGTACGATGGAGATACTCTCTGTGTAGGGGTGAATTGAAAAGGAATATCTGCACAGGAATGACGAAGAATATTCCAGCCCATCCTAACATTATATATGCTCACAGTAGTGATATTGGGGCGCCCTCGTCCTCTCATATATATATATATATATATATATATATATATATATATATATATATATATATATATATATATATATATATATATATATATATATATATATATATATATAGCTGCATATATATATATATATATATATATATATATATATATCAAATCGGTGTGGTACTGATACAGTGCGCTACTCTACAAACTCTAACTCTAACCCTACCCCAGACTTACCAGGCGATAAAGAAGCGGTCTTCAATACGGTTTCTGTATAGTTAGTTTTGTATGTAGTTAACAATATTCAAGGTTTAATTTCTTTAAAGTCATCTATTTTTGATTGTTCATTAAGTTCTTATAAATAAAGTTAATCTTGATAGATTTAAATAAATAAAAAAAACTTTGCGAAATAAAATGTCTAAATGAGTTGCGATCTTTTTAGCAATATTTCTAGCAATATTTCTAGCAATATTTCTAGCAATTTCTAGCAACCTCTAGCAATATTTCTAGCGTCAGACTCGAATTTTCAGTTTTATTTAAACAACCTTCATTGTTTGATGTAAACCTAGAGCGTTCATTATTAGAAAATAAGTTCACATCTTCAATATTATAGGAGAGAAACTTCTCTAGGTAATTACTACCCAGGATCCGGTTCAGGGGATCGAACCCGAGCCCCCTACCATGTGGTGGAGTCTCTCTACCCGATTGTGCCAATAAAGCTCAAGAAAGATGAATTAAAGTATATTTATATGAAAATAACTTTAATAGAATGTTAAACTTTAAGAAAGAAATAAAATTCCTATAAATAATAATAAAAAGAAATATTTATATCTAATATCTTATCAAATTATTTAGATTTTATTAAAAGGTTGCCGCTTCACATTCTACAGATAATAAACTCAAAATAATATTTAGCACAATAGTTCCTAAATTTAGCATACTACTACTACTACTACTACTACTACTACTACTACTACTACTACTACTACTACTACTACTACTACTACAATTACTAATTCACAAAAATACTAATAATAATAATAATAATAATAATAATAATAATAATAATAATAATAATAATAATAATAATAATAATAATAATAATAATAATAATAATAATTTAATAATAATAATAATAATAATAATAATAATAATAATAATAATAATAATAATAATAATAATAATAATAATAATAATAATAATAATAATAATAATAATAATAATAATAATAATAATAATAATAATAATAATAATAATAATAATAATAATAATAATAATAATAAGCGAGAGAGCCAGGTTCGTAACTGATCGGGTGAGAGAAGGTGAGCTGTTCTCTCCTTCGACTTTGCGAAGTCTAACTCGGATGTAAAAATGAGTACACCCCATCCTTGAATAGGGCTCTGCCCATCAGTGAAAGTATTGAGTGTTGAGTTAATGAAACTCTATGAAATATTTGAAATAAGCTATAAAGAAGGAAATAGTAAGAGAGAGAGAGAGAGAGAGAGAGAGAGAGAGAGAGAGAGAGAGAGAGAGAGAGAGAGAGAGAGAGAGAGAGAGAGAAGAGAGAGAGAGAGAGAGAGAGAGAGAGAGAGAGAGATTTGATATTTATGAGTTATAAAATTAAAATCTTATTATTTTCTCGAATTTTAGTTGTTAAAGGTTTCATTATATATATATATATATATATATATATAGTATATATATATATATATATATATATATATATATATATATATATATATATATATATATATATATATAGTATATATATATATATATATATATATATATATATCACTCACGTGTGTGCCTGTGTGTGGGGTGGGTGGGGGGTACAGGAGGGGCAAAATTCTCGTAGACAAATGATAGTGTGACATTAATTTGCATCTTGAAAAATTCAGTTTCCTAGAAATATGAATTTGGGAGACTTTATAACTTTTTATCAGATGTCATTCGACAACTTCAAAAAACTTTTTCAAATGTCATTTCTCAAGGGAGGGAGGGGGGTAGGTTCAACCCTACAATAAGGACGATTTACCATAGTCTATTAATATAATATCTACTGGTATTACTTTACAGCTCAGTAGTCACACATAATAAGTATATATACCTATTTATATAAGTTACTTGGAATTTGGAGGATTTCGGTTTAACTAATAAGGTTTAATACCACTACGACAACTATAATAATAATAATAATAGAAATAATAATAATAATAATAATAATAATAATAATAATAATAATAATAATAATAATAATAATAATAATAATAATAATAATAATAAATTATTGGATCAATATACAAAAAGAAAATTAAAATTCATTACAGATTACTTATAAGGATAATAAAAAATAATAATAATAGTAAGACACTAATAAAATTAAAATTCTCTCTCTAGAAGGAAAACGTTGCTCATATATATATATATATATATATATATATATATATATATATATATATATATATATATATATATATATATATATATATTTTTAAAAGTTCACACCCTCACGGGCATAGCCCTTATTCAAGAGGGGAACTTCTAGGTAATTTCTACCTAGGATCCGAACCAGGATTCGAACCTCATGAATTTATTAGCGTGTACCTATCGCTCTACTGTTTGAGCCACGGTAGTGGCAAATAAATATATTATATGTTATATATATATATATATATATATATATATATATATATTAATATAGTTGTTAGTTATATATATATATATATACATAGTTATATATATATATATACATATATATGGTATATATATATATAGCAGTATATATATGAATATATATATATATATATATATATAAGGTTATTATTAAGGTTATTATATATATATATATTACATATATTAAATTATTGTTATTAAGAGTTATATATATATATTAAGTTATTATATATATACATATATATATTAGTGATGCCAGTAGTTTCATTTTATTCGCATCCGCGGATGCGGATGTTTGATTTTAACATCCGCGGATGCGATGCGGATGCGGATGCGGGGATGCTTGATATATATATATATATATATATATATATATATAAAGAGTAGTAGGTATATATATATATATATATATATATATATATATGAGTTATATATATATATATATATATATATATTATATATATATATATATCGAGTTTTAACCACAATCTATTACTATAATTATTACCAGGGTGCGGGACCGGGACCCTACCCAAATGTAACCCACCAACCTCTTTCCCCAACCTCCGACCTTTAATGAAAGAGATTTTACAATGATTATTACTTTTTTGCACTAGTATTGAAATTCAAATATAGGGAAGGTTGTTTCTGAAACGATCACACTGTTTCAACTGGCATTCTCTCTCTTTATCACCCAAATCAAGCACCCAATACAATGCTTTCCTGTACCAAACAATAGTTTGGAGTAAGGCGCCCAAGTATTTCCTTGCAAGTTTTACTTAACGTGGGTAAACATTTTTGCTTAACACTCCGCCAACTGATAGGATCGTCATTTGATTTGTATCTCGTTTTTCTTGGTGATAGTTTTCAATCATTTGCACTGCATCTTTTGGTAATGCGTGTTTTTCTTCATCACTACTAGACTGTAGAAATTCTTCCAGTGAATTTGTTATTGATTTACTTGTAGAAGGTATTGGTTCTGTATATTTCTCGTTTTTTTATTTTAATAGGCTAATTAATAGACTGTTCGGATTAAATGCCTTCATCACCTATACAAAACACAAAATAATTAATTGTTCCAAACACATCACCAGTTACAAAAACTTGCTTCAACGGGGATCTAAGTATTGTCAATAGTATGAAGGTCATTAATTTCACAGAACCAAAGCGTTTTTCAAGCTCTAGTTTTATTACACATTTCATTCTTTTTGTCGTCATTTTTATTTGAAGATGGTTTAAATGCTTCTTAAGCGTTGAGATTAATGGTATTATATCGGAGACAGAAGCTGTAGAGTCGCTGATTTTTTTGACATCCCTAATTTTGTGACACTGTTGACCCAAATTATTACTAACTTCAGCATGCTGTGCTATCATGAGTCATCATTACACAGTTGAGTCGTGTCCAATCCCATGTCCTTATTTAAAGTTTGCGTTCAGATTTGCCTTCAAGTAATTTCGTTATAAAATTTTTCTCAAATCTTGATACAAATATCCGCGAAACATCCGTAGGGCAAAGCGATGCGGATGCGGATCTTTACAATGTGCGGATGCGATGTTACCTGCATCACTAATATATATATAGAGTATATATATATATATATATATATATATATATATATATATATATATATATATATATATATATATATATATATATATATGTATGTATGTGTGTATGTGTATATGTGTGTGTGTGTGTGTGTGTGTGTGTGTGTGTGTGTGTGTGTGTGTGTGTGTGTGTGTGTGTGTGTGAGAGAGAGAGAGAGAGAGAGAGAGAGAGAGAGAGAGAGAGAGAGAGAGAGAGAGAGAGAGAGAGAGAGAGAGAGAGAGGGCATAAATTACAAATCATCTTAATAGTCTTAAACCAGCTTTACACCTTTAAATATTTAAATCTATGTAAACTAACGTAACTCAACATAGCCTTACTTTACGTATCATAGCCTTACCTAACAAAATTTATTTTTATATTTATAATTTTTTTCACTTTGCATTGTTTAAAAAAAAACATGATTTTGTCACCATGCGCGCTCTTGTACATTTTGCTCGATAACGTAAGTTATAAAAAAATTGACTTAAGCTTAATTGGAAGCAGATAATATATATATATATATATATATAAGGTTAAGCATATATATATATATTATATATATTATATAAAGTAGCATAAAACAAAGAAATATGAGGCTGGTTTTATTTTATATATATATATATATATATATATATATATATATATATATATATATATATATATATATCTCGGCATCCCTAATGAGTACCACATTATAAATTTTAAAAGTTGATAGAACAATGAATGTATATAAAAAAAATTCGTTAGTACAGTTTGATAAAAATTTTAGTAACTAATGATAATATAAAAGCGACCGAAGAAAACTTCACTTTCGTGACACAATATAAGAAGAATTTTTTCTTCTTTTTCTCACCATTCTCGTATTATTAAAAATCTTATCAAGGAATGTGGATTAGCAATTTTTTTCATAATTGAGTTGCATCCCTTTTTTATTTTATTTATATATGTAGTTATTTATTTATTTATTCCTAGTTATATATACAAATTTCACTGGTTCGAGTTGTCTTTCACTACGAAAAGCGACACTGGTTATAGAGAATTGTAAAAATAATCAAGTTATTTTTAACTTGTTAGGCTTAGTTTAAGAATTCTAGGCTGTTTCTTTAAGCCTAGGCCTGGTCTTATCAGGTATGGAATATCTCTCATTAATATTTTTGTTTGGTTGAAATTATTAGATAAATCACAATGCAACTTATTAAATGATCCGAATATTAAATTCTCTTCGTCTGAACATTTCATCATGTTATATTTTATTATATTTTATTATTATTATTATTATTTTATCATTATTATTATGGACCTGTTATGTTTTACGACTCCGTCAGTTTTGATTTTTTTTTTGTTTTTTGTTTTTTATATATTTCTAGTATATGATCCTAACAGTCAATTTAAGGGGTGACGGGCATGATCCAAAAATATATATGACCAGTTACGTTTTACGACTCCGTCAGTTTAATTTTTTTTTTTTTTTAACTAAAGGAATACCCAAGGGTAAACCGCAAAGATGGCAGGAGTCGGGGTCTCTGGACCTGGGAACGACAGGTAGGACTATTTTCCTCCCGGGGAGGGTCTCCGGAACCCCTGCTCTTGGTATTTAGGTGTCGCGGGGGTTCCTCCGCCCTCCCCTACGGGGCGGAAACGTCCCCCTGTCCCCGTCGGCTCGAGCCCCCTTATTTTTTTTTTTTTTTACATTTTTGTAATAAGCTTTACACGCTGATTCCAAATATGTAATTGGTTTTTCTGTAAGTGTCGTACTTTTCGAGATATTGCATTTATGAAAAAATATTTTTTTTTTTTTTTTTTACATTTTTGTAATAAGCTTTATAGGTGATTTTCAAATATGTAATTGGTTTTTCTGTAAGTTTCGTACTTTTCGAGATATTTCATTTTTTAAAATTTTATTGATATAAATGTGATTTTTAAATAATTATTTAAAATATTTCGAACTTTTGAATCATGTCCATCACCACTGAAATTCATTGTTAGTATCATATACTAGCAATATGTTAAAAAAAAAAAAAAAAAAATCAAAATTGACGGAGTCTTAAAACATAACAGGGCCATTATTATTATTAAAATTATATTTTATTTGAAAACATTTTTATTATTCCGTACTAATTTTCAGAATATATACAAATGTTCATTTTATATTTATTAGTTTTTGTTATTATAACTCTACCTTATATTCATTTAATATTTCAAGCTTATTTTCACCATCCTTTTCCTATAAACGACAATTACATTATTTCACACACACACACCTACACACACACACACATTTTTTTCTTCTTCTTTTATAGATACTTAACTAATCATGCATAAACCTTTATTAAGAAATTCCTTATATTAATCAATCTTCAGTGAAAGTCATATATATATATATATATATATATATATATATATATATATATATAGATATATATATATATATATATATATATATATATATATATATATATATATATATATATATATATATATATATATATATATATATTAAAAACATATTCTCTTATGCAAGAGAAATACTTTGCATAAAAAACTACAAGGAAAATGGAAAAAAAAGATGTCACCAAGCACTTTCGTGTATTTTTCCACACATTATCAAGGTGTAACAAAGAAATTTTACATAAAAACAGAAGTAGATTAAAACTCAGTTAAAATAATTGTTATTTCAAAAAGTCAAAAATCAAAAGCCCACAAAAAAATTCACAACCAAATAAAACAAATTTTAAATTCAAAAGAAAATCATAATTAAGTAAATAACTGCAAACAACTACAAGAACATCTGAATTAAAAACAATAACAATAAAATTATTAAAATTAAGATTAAAATAATGTAAATTACAACAGAAAACAAAAAATTAAAAGAAAAAGCAACAAACTATCACTTAAAAAAAAAAAAAAGGTTTAATTTAATAATAATGTCGATCATAATGATAACATCAATAAAGCAAAAACATAACACCAGTACACTACTACTACTACTACTACTACTACTACTACTACTACTACTACTACTACTACTACTACTAATAATAATAATAATAATATAATAATAATGATAATAATAATAATAATAATAATAATAATAATAATAATAATAATAATAATAATAATAATAATAATAATAATATTAATAATAATAATAATAATAATAATAATAATAATAATAATAATAATAATAATAATAATAATAATAATAATAATAATAATAATAATAATAATAATAATAATAATAATAATAATAATAATAAACAATCAAAATTAAAACGCTAAAAGCAATTAAAATAAAGCTATCACAGGTAAATATCACAGAACAAATAGAAGTGCTAAATTCTGTCTCTAATGACATACTTAGTTAAAAAAGTGATTAAAAACTTATCCAAACTATATTGTCCTTGGCTAATATTTACATTTGTAGCGAAAGTAATTTTGATTAATGCGGATTCAATAATATTTCTTGAGATTATGGAAGATGATTTAATAATCTCACTTGACGAAGCTCAATTGATTCTATGGTTCATCATAGAAAGATGTTGGAAAAGTGGCAATCTTAAATCAAGAGACAAGATGAGGAAGTACATATCTTATGCTCGAAAGGCTTTTGCTTTATAAA
>JABUQX010038140.1:75000-80000 GCA_015478945.1 Trachelipus rathkii
TAACACGCCTATAAGATTGCCCATCTGAACACTTTGTACCTTAGAACTATATCTCTTATTCCAGGCCATAGTTTCAATACTATATATTAACACTGGTAAAAATACCCTCATGCAAAACCGTAGCGCACTCAAGACTTAGTCCCTTTGTGTTCACAAACAATTTAATTACACCAGCCGCTTTCATACCATTTACAACTTTCCTGCTACACCCTACATACTACAACTTTCATACTACATCCAACATATAGCCTAAATACTTAAACTCGGATACTTGCTCCATTTGCTCATTTTCCAATATGATTTCACAAAGCGGACTTTCCTCACTTAATACCATCACCTTACTCTTATCTACATTTACTTTCAAACAACTCCTTTTGCACACCCTGCCAAAGCCCTCAACAAATCCACTCAAACTTTCTTCAGATTTACCAAACAAAACCAAATCATCACAGTACAATAAACAGGGCACCCTCCAGTCTCTTCCATTCTCCATCAGTCTAACACCTTCCACTAACATCCCACATCTCTGATTCTTTCATCACCCGATCCATATACAAATTAAATAGCAAAGGAGACATTCACATCTCTGCCTCACTCCACTATTAATATTACACCATTCGCTTTCCACCCCATTTATTCTTACACGCTTTTCACTATCGACATGCATACTTCTGAATCCTTTCAGAAACATACCACTAACACCATATATCACTAGCACCTTCCACAGAGCTCCCTATTAATCCTGTCATATGCCTGTTAAAAGTCCATAAAACCCAAATAAAATTTATTCTTAAACTCCCTCATTTTCTCAATCATTTGTTTCAATGTGAAGGTTTGATCTAAACATCCTTACCACTTGTTAATGTTCCTTGCTCTTCGCCAATCCAATCAGTCCGTCAGTCACTCGACGGACCCTTCAACCAAAATACCAACATATATCTTCCATACAACACTCAATAAGCTAATTCCCCTATAGTTTCAACAGTTCCCCTTATCTTCCTTACTTTTACATAAGGGTTCTATTACTGCTCTCCTCCAATCCTTCGGAACTATACCTTCCACAAACGCCTTGCTACACAAATTTCATATCCAGTCAGATACAATCTCGCCTCTATTCTTGATCATTTCACCATTAACTATATTTACTAATTTACCATTTATCAGCTTTCTTGCTCTACCTATTACCTCCTCCCTAAAATATCATTTTCTTCTTACACCATCAAACCCACACACATTCACTAATACCTCTTTATTCTGCCAATGTTATGCAAATTTTCGAAGTGTTCTCTTTCACTCTCCTCACATCCATTTAATAAGTAACGATAGTATCATCCCTATTCATTATTTTGTGAAGGTTACCCTTACTCTTCTTCTTAAACTTTCGTACCTCCTTCCAGAAGAGCTTCTTAATCCCTTATAAGTCTCATTTATCCACCGTCCAAACTTTTCATTTACCTCTCTTTATCTCCTAAATATGCAACTTATAGTCCTCCTTTTTCCTCCTTATATGTTTCCATACATTTTTCTTTTAAGACCTCATCACTATCTTTTAGCTCGTTAAACCGTGCCTCGTTTTTTACTTTTAATTGTTTGCATCACCTTTTCATTGCACCATTTATTACTGACATTCTTATTTCCTACTTTAGCACATTCACATACTTCTCTTGCACTACTAACAAAGGATTCCTTCATTTGCGTCTAGATTTGTTCAGTTTCATCTTGTTGACATTCAACTGATTTATTTGAAAGTGCTCTTACATAATTTTCCTCATAACTTTGTTCACTTAACTCCTCACTCTCAATCCTCCCTACTTCCATCCTAATCTCTTCCCTCTCCATTTATGCCTCCACTAACTTAATCTTACATAAAAACATAATGATCTGATATTTCCATCCCCAACCCCCTTACATATTTAAAACCTATCACATCCTTCAACATCTTCTACACCAACACGAAATCCATAGTTTTCACTTAGGTACCATCTCTACCTACATCAACTTTCGTACAGCTATGAACACTCATGTGCTCAAAGAATGTATTACTTACGCTTAAAATTCTCTCCTAAAAAAAAATCGATCACCTTACTACCATTCTCATTTTCTCCCACCACCCCAAAACCACCTGTTATACCATCCCTTTTTCGATCACCAATCGAACCATTCAAGTAGCCCAACACAATTAATCTGAAGACCCTACTCTCATGCCTTCCGAAGTATCATTCAGATTATCCTAGAAAGTCATACTCTCCTCAACATCACCCCTCAGATGGACCATATGTTACAACCACACATACCTTGACCTTTTCAAACTTAAATTTAACCATTAAAAGTCTAGTACTCACACAAAGAAAATTAACCATAGCTCTATGCCACAAGACATTCCTCAGAATCGCTACTTCTTCTCTCCCCATCTCATTCCTCTCCAATCCATCACACACACATTTCACACCACACCACTTGTCCTCACCGCTTCCTTTCATCTTTGTCTCAGTCACAGCAAGAAAATCTAACTTATCCTTTCTAAATACATCTAAATTCCTCTCTTCTCTTCCCCTCGTTATTTATTATTCTAACATTCCAAGTACCCAAACTATTCATACAATTTCCCCGAGAGATACAAGATCGCTTACGGCGGTCAAAACCAGGTCCGAGGCACGCATAAACATTCCTAGCTAAGAGATAAGTGATATCCGGTCGCCAATCCAACTACCACTATCCCTTTAGTCGCCTGCTACGATACGCAGAACGTACACTGTGGGAATTCTTTTATCACCCTCACACAGCGATATGCGAAAAAAGATGTTGTCTGTAATAGGAGAAGTATTTTATGGTCTGTATGTGATAAGGAGAGTCTACTCCCATGTAAGAAGAATGTGGATATGAGCGTAAGAAGGGAGAATCATTGGACACTAGAATGTCATGGTATGTACCCTACACCCCAAAGGCCCAATGGAATGTAATCTCCTATTATTATTATTATTATTATTATTATTATTATTATTATTATTATTATTATTATTATTATTATTATTATTATTATTATTATTATTATTATTATTATGAGATTTTTGCGATCATTTCGACCCACAGTCAAACTATACTGCGTTTTTTTCAACGTCAATTATTATTTAATGAATGGGAAAAATTCATTTGTCTCAGACGTGAAAACTTCGCTCGTTTTATCTTTGATTATTCAATTCTCTTGCGTCATCGTGACGTCACAATTACAGTTCTGGGATCCAAACTGTCAAGTTTTGACGGCTTCGCAATCCATGGTTTAATTTTCCAAAAATAAAGAACCAATAATTATATATATATATATATATGATATATATTTAAAAATGTATATACCAACTATATATATATAAGAGAGAGAGAGAGAGATATATAAATATATATATATATATATATATATATATATATATATATATATATATATATATATATGTATATATATATATATATATGGGTATTATTATATATATAGGCATATATAGTTATAAGCATTTTCTATTATATATATATATATATATATATATATATATATATATATATATATATATATATATATATATATATATATATATATATTTTAAAAACGTTAACCAACTACGCTTTTTAAATAAATATCAAATTTTTTGGGAAAGGGAAATTTAACTCCATTTCCGAGCTGTCAATAATAAAAAGCTGCTAAAGCTATTTTAGTTATCTTTTTCCATCCAGTAACTCAAGTTACCTTTTAGCGTCAGTAACGCAAGTTACCTTTTTCCAACCCGTGACAAAAGTTACCTTTTTTCATCGGTAGCTCAAGTCAAGTTAAGTTACGTGAAATATTAAAGGGTGAAAGTTCATAAATCCTAATCAACATTTTTACATAACTTCTAGATTGGTTTACGGATTCTTCATAGGAATTGAGCTGGCACTTTTATTGGAATATTATTGCTTTAACAGTTTTCATTGGTTGCTAGCAGTGCTTAAATTACACTCAGAGGATTGTTTGGTAACTTCATGGTGTGTAGGTTTGTTCGTGTGAGTGTCCGCGTCTTGTAAGTATTTTGTTGATTTCATTTATCTAGGTTGAACTTTACCATTGTCCTTATTAAGTAACTCATCAGAGTCGCCTTTATCAAGTAACTCTTCGTAGTTGCCCTTAGTAACTCTTCTGAGTTGCTCTTAGTGACTCTTCTGAGTTACCCTTAAGTAACTCTTCGGAGTTGCCCTTATCAAGTAACTCTTCGTAGTTGCCCTTATCAAGTAACTCTTCGGAGTTGTCCTTATCAAGTAACTCTTCGGAGCTGCCTTTATCAAGTAACTCTTCGGAGTTGCATTTATCAAGTGGCTCTTCAGTCACAATCGTTTTTAACTACATTGCTGAGAACGGAGGAAGGGGGTCACAAACTTCGCAAACTTCCCCGATGAGAGATTAATATTCTCTCAACAACCAGAATGTGTCGCCTTCAAGTAATCATTCTTTACATCATTGGTGAGTTGTGATCCATTTTCTTTGTTTTAGGTAATGCATTCAAAATCACTTATATCTCTCTCTTTCTTTACAATACAGCACGCCAACTGAATAGGAATGTCCTGCTTTAGACCATCATCATAGAGTTGCGCAGAAAAAAGAAGCCCATTATCCGTTAGAGATGATGACTCATTTATTTAACATCTGCTTCTGTTTATATAATTTTAAAGAATTGGGCAGATTTACATTATTTGTTTCAATAATTTATAATTAAAACTATTTTTGTACCAACTATAGCTGTATTTTTGTTTCACTAAAATATGCGAAAAGAGCAAGATGTGTTTTTTCAAATATCATTTTTATATATATATATATATATATATATATATATATATATATATATATATATATAATATATATATATATATATATATATATATATATATATATATATATATATATATATATATATATATATATATATATATATATATATATATAGTAAGACTTTACCTTTAGTACATGCATTTATCTACAA
>JABUQX010038140.1:87500-100000 GCA_015478945.1 Trachelipus rathkii
AATTTCACCTCAAACATGCAACCTATGTTGGGTTCTCAAGCTTCCCAAACTTTTTTCCATACAATGCCTCTTTAAGATATCACTGCAGACATGTGCAGTCCTGAACAGTGCTGCGAGTGTCTGCAGTACAGCAGACATGTGCAGTACTGTTCAGGGTATACGGTAAATATTCAAGAAGGTTTTATTTAGACAAGAGGTTCCACATATAACTAAGTGATGATAATGATATTAAAGAAACCGATTGATAATAATTATGATTTCCTTTGAATGTGATTTTCTTCTGCGAGATAATGATAATTATTCTTGCATTAATTACACTTGTGCAGCTACGTTATATTGATATTCGTCTAAGATATGGGATTCAGTTTTTTGATCGGAATTTAAAAGAAAGTTACACGAGTTCAAATTTTCGCTAATGTTTAAGCAAAATAAGAAAAATCTTTGCCTTTTGTAGTCATGATGGTTAGGTGAGGATCAATAGATCATGTCAGCTATTATGTTTATTTTCTTGACTACTCACATTGGAAAAGATATTTGAGATATGAGAAATTCAATTGTAGCGTATCCTAACATTCCCTCAAATTCTCAAACAGTGTCTTATTTTTTTTTTCTTTTTTATAAAAAGTTCACACCTCACGGGCATATCCCAATTCAAGGAGGGGAACTTCTCTAGGTAATTTCTACCTAGGATCCGAACCCGCGACCTTGCCATGCGACTCCGTCGCTCTACCGTTTGAGCCACGGTATTCCCGAAGTTCTAGAATCATTTTCTCATGACTCACAAGGCGAAACTTGTTTCATTTGATGCCTAAACGACTGCGTTATCACAAGGCCAAGTAGAATATCTTCCATCTTTGTCATTAGAACCAATCTTGCACACAAGGAGACCTCTATGACCACGTTAGAGATCAAAATTTACTCAAAAGTAAGGTATAATTGTTAGGCTAGTGACTTTAGCAGTAGAATCAATTAACAGCTAGTGCTGAAATGTCTGTTCCTCGATTCTTAATTTCGTTACTCTTTTTTTTTTATGGAAAGGAATTTGATTGACTATTAATATATTAATAATTAATCTAATTCCAGCCCTTGACAGTGGAGATTTTAAAACTGTTAGCTAATCACCAAAATTATTTTCCTTTTATTTTGACTTTTTTTCCATCATCACGAAGAGTAATTTTATTGTAAAAAATATATCAAATGGTTTCAGGACCTTGTGATCATAAGTATTTCATTTCGAAATATATTTTGTTAGATTAAACCATGTGAATAACGATAGAGAAGGAAAACAAACAGAACCTTCAAATCATTGATTTTTTACTGTAGTAATTAACATTAAAATTAAATGAAACAATTCTGCTCTAAACGATTGGAAAGATTTCTGTGACAGTATATTGGACTGATACCCAAATTATCGACAGGAAAATAGGGTGACATTTGTAAAAAAAAAAAAATCTGATTATTTAGAGTTTCTCCAACGAATCCAACAGAGCTTAACTTAAAATAACCTAACCTAACCTAACCTAACCTAACCTAACCTAACCTAGCCTAACCAAGCATAACCTAACCTAACCTAACCTAACCTGACCTAACCTAACCTAACCTAACCTAACCTAACCTAGCCTAGCCTAGCCTAGCCTAGTCTAGCCTAGTCTAGCCTAGCCTAGCCTAACCTAACCTAACCTAACCTATCTTAACCTAACCTAACCTAACCTAGCCTAACCTAACCTAGCCTAACGAGTACGGAGAAGTGTGTTCGTTCAGCGAACATAAAACCCATGAAAGAAATGTTCTAACAGTTCCAATTTAAGAATGTTAAAATGTCCTTTTAAACTTAATTAAAAATGCGATGCAGCAATCGGCCTAAAGAATATGATGATCGTTATTTAAATTGGAGGAAAAATTATCCTCAAATTTAATCTAAGAAAAAATATCCTCAAATTTAATCTAAGAAGAATTATCCTCAAATTTAATTTAAGAAAAAATATTCTCAAATTTAATCTAAAATGCACATTATCGATAAGTTGATTTTTAAAAGAAATAATTATATATTCATAAAAGTAAAGTAAGCAAAATAATGCATAACCCTGAATTTGAATTATGACATACATCCTAAACAAATATCACGTGGCAGTGGTAAAAGAAATAAATAAAAATGACATCGTGATGTTGCTTTTCAAACAAGCAATAAAATATGCTAAAGTAATTTAGTATGTGACTTAGGTTAGAAAATTATCTCTTTAGTGGTACATAATATCAGGGAAGAATTCAATATATATATATATATATATATATATATATATATATATATATATATATATATATATATATATATAAAATATATATATATATATATATATATATATATATATATATATATATATATATATATATATATATTCAAATCCGGATGCGTTTCGTTTGTATTGATAGCAAATGTCATAGCAATGGAAGGCAGCTTAATTCCATTGTGTAAGAGAATTGCTTTAAAACTTGTCTTTGAAGCACCAATGAATAGTCGCCACTGATCAGGAATATTCCTCATAGTAAATGCATTTATCAGGCCATTAATGTTACTCTTCAGAATGTAAGATCACTTTCTGTTTTAATATTACCGAAATTCATTAATTCAAATGCGAATTTTCACGTTACGGTGTAGAAAATTCCACTGCTGTAATGCTAAGAGTTATTTTTCGGAAGTTTGAGAAGCCCCTGGTAAGGTCATTGTGTTCATCTTCTGTGATCATATGATTGAAGGAGTCTGTGCTAAGCAAGCAGTCTGCATCTTATGAAGTTAACGGCTGCTGTTATATGCTATTTTAAGGAACACTGCTATCTCCATCAGAATCAATAGAATAATAAAATCATATGGAGGTTCAAGAACCAGAATTCCTTCACCATGATCGCATGAAACACATGCTAAATTGCAGATGGTAAGTTAAGATACACAAGCTTTCTTACTTCCTTCATGGACGACATAACTTTTACATATCGGGGGCAAAATGCAGAAACAATAAACAGTACCGTGAGAGAGAGAGAGAGAGAGAGAGAGAGAGAGAGAGAGAGAGAGAGAGAGAGAGAGAGAGAGAGAGAGAGAGAGAGAGAGAGAGAGAGAGAGAGAGAGAGAGAGAGAGAGAGAGAGAGAGACTTCTTCCAATACTTGGGCACTGCTGAAAGTGGCATACAACATACTTATCCTTGCATCCACGCATTAAATTTGGACGAACAAGTTGTGCAGCACAAGTGGGGTGCCCATATTTTGCCTTGACCTTACAGCAGAATAAATGCAATAATTTTTTTTTTTTTTGCACATGTATCTTCTCGGCAAATACAACAGTGTATGTTTGTACACTTTCGGGGCATTTTTACAAATATGGCAGCTGAAACTATCATAACACAATTCTCATTGACAATTTCACTGATTATGTGATGAACACATGTGCAGCGACAATAGCCAATCACGTGATGCCATAGTGTTGTAAAAATTAAAGCTGTCCCTTATAGTGTAGTCAGCCGTCATTATAGATGGAGACCCAAAATTTATTGGTAAACCCCGAAATTTCAGGACATTTTTCTAATTCGTAAACTAGAGCAAAACTGAATGTTCAATGTCATTTTCAAAATCAGTTTAGTAAAATTGGTTTCGTAAAAAATCGTTACTTTGGTTTCCACAACATTTTGAGTGTTGAAGTATAACGTAAACTAACTAAGACTTTTAATCCTTAGCCATAAGTACTGTTTAGGCATAGTAAAGCTTTTAATCCTTAGCCATAGGTACTGTTTAGGCCTAGTAAAGCTTTTAATCCTTAGCCATAAGTACTGTTTAGGCCTAGTAAAGCTTTTAATCCTTAGCCATAAGTACTGTTTAGGCCTAGTAAAGCTTTTAATCCTTAACCATAAGTACTGTTTAGGCATAGTAAAGCTTTTATAATCCTTAGACATAAGTACTGTTTAGGCATAGTAATAAACGTTATTTTAACCAATGTTTCTTCATATGTATTACATAAATGAAGTTAGTGAGACTAAAGCAAAGTAATTAAATGACAAATTTATTCATGAATAAATTCAAGTACAAAATTATAATTCTTTTAATATATTTCGAAGTTCCACCAAAGCATCACATTTTATTATCTTCACTATTTCCATTTTTGGCTAAAATCTGTTTACACTTTAAAATTTTATTTATATTCTTATTTTTTATTTATTTGCCCAAGCAATAAAGCTAGCTGTTGGAACGTGACCTTTTTACAAATTTATATGCAATATATATATATATATATATATATATATATATATATATATATATATATATATATATATATATATATATATATATATATATATATATATATATATATATATATATATATATATATATATATTTATATCCTTGGCAAACTATCAAATCTAACCTTCCCTTTTTGCTGGTAGCATAAACTCACTCAACATGTACCGAGAAAGGTGGACTCCTCTAAGCCTTCCAACTATCCTCCTATTACCTTGGCTTAGTGGATAGAGCTCCCTGATTATTATTACAATGGACACTGCTCTACTGAAATCTCTCTCTATTAAAACGGACACTCACTGCTCTTCTGAAATCTCCTGTCGCAAATCTAGTTTTAAGGGAGGATTTGGAAACATTTTAATCTACCAATCTCATCTCTTTTCTTTGTCCAAACCCTCTTCTCTTCGATATTTTTGTGAATCTTTTTGTATAGAGCTGATTTTATCGAAAGCTTTCGATAGAGCCTATAGTAGAAAGCTCGAAGATTTTGATTTATAAACTTTCCTGTTTCCAAGTCTATCTTTCTTTACATGTCATTCTTTTTAATTTAATTTGAGGACGATCAAAAACAACTGTTGTATACAAGAAATGCTTATCATATAAATCTATGAATAGTGGTGTTCCTCATGGTTCTGTTCTATCCCCATTTCATTAATGATGCTCTATCTGTCAATTCACCACTTATTCACATCTCTGCCAACTAGTCCACCCCCTTGGCTGTCTTTAAAAATAACAGAAATTATGAGGATGGCTATTTAGCAATTTAAAGCCGTTTTCGTATTGCCTATGTGCTAAAAAAATAGCTCAAGTTTTCGAGAGAAGGTTGAAGAATATTAAATAGAGAACGAAATGTTATAAGAAGAAAATGAGGAATAAGACACGAGAGAGACAAATTACCAAAGACGGATGACAAGCAACAACACACTCACCAAAATACCGGAGAGCGATCAATGAGCATAAATTAAATGTAGAATGACAGTAAGAAGTATAAATTTATAATTGAGGAAAGCACTAACACACTATAAAGACAAATATCTCACAAGGCAAAGGCAATCTTACCAGTTCAATATTTACTTCAGAAGCACACACAATTTATATATATATATATATTCATTATTTAAAAGAAAAAGATAGAATAGAAAAATGATAATAGTAGTAATAATTAATGAGATAAATGATAGATAAAAGAGAAGAGACGATATACTCCATCGATAAAGAGAACAAGATATAGAGACATAAAAAGAGGGGAGAACATTAGAAGCACAATAGAATAGCAACATAAGGAGAGATAGTACTCATACGAACCACCAAATTGATGACTCAAGAGGAGTGGAATATTAATATCATCGCTATAAGGAGAGAAAGCTAACATCATAACCATCTCACAAAATATAATATAAACATAATTATAAATAAGATAATAAATATAATATCAAATAAATAATAAATAATAAAAATAATTAATAAATAAAAATATAAATAATAATAAAATAATATAAATTAAAAATAATAAATATATATAATAATAAATAAAAAAAATAATAAATAAAATTAAATAATATTAAATAATAAAATAAAATAAATATAATATATATATATAGTATATATATAAAATAATATAAATAAATTATAATCATAAATATATAATAATAATAAAAATAATATTAAAAAATATCATGAAAAAATATAAAATAATATATAAAAAATAAAAGAAATAATAAAATATATAAGTAATAAATATAATATAAATATAATATTAAATATATATAAAGTAACGGTGCAGGTGCGGAGTGCGTGTGCGCAAATATTAGGTGCGGATTAGAACGAGAGTACGCATGTATGGCTAGACCAATACTCAGATGACGGAGAGATGCACACAGAGTGACAGGATAGGGACGCACTGAGCAAAAGAGCCCGGATGAGACGAGAGAGTGTATAGATGACACAGATATGGAGTAAGGAGATAATAGAGGTGATGCGAGTGCAGGGAGTGCTGGGAGCACAGAAACACCATCCACAGAAGTGCGAGAGCGGAATGAGACAGGATAGCGCAAAAATATCCAGTGCTCGGCACACAAAACAACACAAGATATTGAGGAGATAAAGAAAAATAAGAGCGTGAAAGTTGTACTAGAATAAAAAGACAAACCCATGAACGTCACTCAAAAAGTATTATTCTTAAAATTTTCAATTTATATTATGTATGACTGGACACTTACACTAAGAAGAGAACCAAATTGGACTATCAATTATAATATAAATAATAATTTATATTGGTTGAACATACGCGAAACAGTACTTATAGGACACAGAGACCGAGACATTTCTTATAAGATATATTACATATTAAATATAATTAGGAGAGATTATATGAACTGGGACAATTCTGAGGAGTTATAGCACTTCTTATATATAATATAATATTTTTATTATAAATAATAATTATGTATGACATGAGAGAGTAGTCAATAGAATGGCCATAGCGGCTCACTAAAAATAAAAACATATCTATAATATTTTAAGAAAATTAAATAATGAGTTAATTGAAACTATAATAGCAGGCAATTTAGAGAGGAATCTAAAATAGAGAATTCAATGAATATAATAATATATATTATATATATATGAGGTTAAACATGGACAGTCTAATAAGAAACCATATCGGACAATCTTAAAATAATAATATTCTTATTTATATAATAGGATATGATTGACTGGGAAATTCTAGAGGAGACAATGCGGCTTAACATTAATAATTATTATAATAGAATATTTTGAGATTTTTCCTACTTATCTAAATAAGACTTACTATTAACTAACCTTCTAGATATCCACTATCTGAATTTATTATTATTATTTTTTTTTGTTTTTGTTTGATTAATACATTCTAGAGGGGCCAATATGCGATATACTAATAATTAAAAATTTTAATATTGAGGATTGCTAAATTATCATATATAGAGGCCAATAGACAGCAATCTATAAGATTATATCACAATATTTATATATATAGAGGATATGATATATAGGAGAAAACAAATAACTAAGAGGAGGAGTATAAATACGGACATATCTTAAATTATATAATATACACATAATTAATAAATAAATATTATAGGATATATGAATAGGAACCAGAGATCATAAGATATAAAGGACCACATATGCAAGACATTCATGAGAATTATAAATAACAATCATTATTATATATATTTATATAGGGTATATATGACTGAGGACATTACAATGCGCGAGCCAAAGCAAGACTATATACAAATATAATATAATTACTTATTTATTATGAGAGTTGACTGGGACATTATAGATTATTAATTTACGATTGACTTAATAAAAATATTAAATTACTTAAATATATAAGAGTGACATGGAAGACAATTCTAGAGAGAGAGAGTCACTGAGAGCAGGAAAAGCATATATTAATTATATATTAATATATTAATATAATTATTGGCATAGAAACATGAGGACAGAGATTAAAATAAAATAGCACATAGAACGAGACAAATCTATAAGATAATATATAATATATTATAATTAAATTTATTATATATATAATGAAATGTAAAAATCAATTTATAATATATTTATATATTATTTATAGTACACGCTTACTCGTCGATTAAATATTCATCAAGCTTTATACAGTAATTTATATCGTTAAATATATATAATGAAATGTATATAAATATAGGGTAAAAAAATTGAAGAGAAAGATATGTACAAAAAAAATGTTCTATGACTAAATTTCAATGAATGAGTTTTAATTATCCGGACAGATGTTGAAGAGAAGTAAAGCCAATAAGGAAATAACCCTTTGTGGTTATCCCTTGCCCAGGTGACGACTCTGTCCCACGATGAACAAACAACTGGAAAATGCATAAAAAAAAGTAAATTAATAAATATAATAATATGAGAGAGCCTAGCTAATCAATAACTCATTCAAGCTAGACACATCCTTTTAATTTTTTAATAAGAATTCCATTATTCTTGATCCCGTAAAGTTTCAGGAAGAAAATTAAAAAAAAAAAATTCTGGCAACCTGACATTTACATATCTTTTAGTTCCGTGTTAGTTTTACCATCGCCATCATTTATGTTTCTCTTTTAATAATTAATCAGATACACCTATTATTATTATTATTATTATTATTATTATTATTTTGACATATAACAAAATTTCATCATACATTTGGAAGGAATACCGATTGTGAAAGTCGTCACACATTAGTGGTAATGATTTTTCACTTTCACTAGTAAGACCCAATTCAAGTTATGAAAGGTCTCATCAATTTTTTTTTCCTTTTATGAGTGGAACGGGAGGTAGATAAAATTTTTATGATAAATGGATCCGGAGATAATGGAGCCAAGCAATTTTAAAATGGAGCCGAAGTCGGAGTCTGAGTTAGGGCCAGCCAAAAAAATTTACTGACTCTGCAGCCACCCAAAAGCACTAAGCCCTTCAGCTTGAATGCGGTCATGGGCATAAGATATGAGGAATGAAAGAGGTTTCGGTGATGTGAACTCTTCCAAAACTTACAGAAACTTTCAAATCATGAAAGTAAAGTAATTTTATATCATTTTTACCCAAAGCCTATCCTTGAAAAATAATTAAATTTCAACGTGGCAGCTTTTTCATACTGTACACACAAATTAGTGAAAACAAGATGAAATTAAAAGCATATTTAAAACTGATTTAATGAGTATAAGTATGGAGCTTTCTATTTTGGATGAAAGTGCGCTCCTAGTTACTGAGGAGTGAATTGTTGAGGAACAAGATGCATTTAGAAGTTGAATGGGATGTGCAGATTAAATCTTTACATTTTGAAGTAAAGGAGTGAGAAAATAAAAGAGAAGAAAAAGATGAATGAAGATTTTATGGACTTGCACAAGGCGTGTGACAGGATTAATAGGGAAGCTCTGTGGTAGGTTTCTGAATTGAATCAAAAGTATGTATAATGAAGTGAGAGTAAAGTGGGGAGTGAATGGTTTAATATTAATAGTGGAGTGAGACAAGGATGTGTGTGTTATGTTTCTATGGCTATTTAATTAGTACAGGGATGGGAGTGATGAAATAATCAAAGGTAGGGGTGATAGAGAAGGGAGGTTAGACGGATGAAAATAGAAGATAGTGGAGGGTGCTCTGATTTTTGTACCCAAATGATTTGGTTCTGTGTGACGAGTCTAAGTAAGGTTTGAGAGAATTGGTAGAGGGGTTTGGCAGGGTGTGTAGGAGGGGTTTGAAAGTAAATGTAGAGAAGATTGACGTGATGGTGGTGGGTGAGAAGAATCAGCAGTATGAAATCCTGCTGGAAGGTAGACAGCTGAAACAAGTAAAAAGTTTAAATATTTAGGATATATGCTGGATGAAAATGGAACATATGATGCAGAGCGTAGTAGGAAAGTTGTGATTGGTAGGAAGATGTCTGGAGCAATTAAATTTTTGGTGAATGTAAGAGAACTAGTTCTCCAGTGCGCTTGGGTTCTGCATGAAGGTATGGTGTTTATAGTTGGGAAACTATGGTGTGGAATAAGAGATATAGATCTAAGGTGCACTCTGTTCAGATAGATAATCTTAGGGGCCTGGCTTGTTAAGTGTGAGAGGAGTTGATAAAATGGAGAAGAAGTGTGTTAGGAAGATGTGTGGTGTGAAGAAATGCGTCAATGATAGTATTAACATGGTTTGGTCATATGGAAAGGATGGATTAATTGATGGATGATAGTCGGTTAGTTAAGTGGTTGCAAAGAGGTGTGTGTGTGTTTGGAAATCGACCAGCTGGGAGACGTAAGAAAAAGTGGATTGAGTTAGTAAAAATGTCTGAATTAAAGGAACGCGAATTTGACTCGACCAATAAAGCAAACTATTTTTTTCTAAATGGCTTAACATAATCAAGTTTTAATTTGTTTAAAATCAGGCGCTGCTCTTACAATAATTACAAATCTGAAGACGAAATATTTTTTAATTACAACTCATAACCCATAGAATAGTGAATCTTCAAAATAAAACTTATTACAAGAACTAGATACATTAATTAGATTGGTAAAGAACAATCCATGAAAGCACCCATTTTTTTTTAATCATAAACTATCTTGACTACTCTAAAAGGTTCCATACAAAAAATTTCTAATACGATATGAATAAGCTACATCTACTTCAATAAAATAAGTCACTTCCCATGTCGATCAATAACAAACTTTCTCTAGAACAGCGATCATAGCTCAATAATTCTCTTAAAATGTTAGTATAAATTCTCGATTCGGATAATAGACTTAAGCAGTTTTCGTTTTTTGCATTTGGGCTTACGAAACGTAAGAAATGCTCGATTTTGATTTAGTTTTTGTCAAACTTGACGTAAAATCGTAAAAAATGCTCACCAAACGTAAGGAATTTCCTTAATTCTGTAAGGGTACAATTTCCCGTGCTTGTCGAATTTAGTACGTGCTTATGCAGAAATGTTAAAAAAAAAAAGATGGCGGCGTGGTAGGCTCGTTTGAATTGGTGAATTCAACAAAATCGACTTTAAATCTATTTTTTTTTCCAAATCGATAAACTCTAATCACAATAGTTGATCAATTATTTGTAATATAAAAACCATTTATTTTTTTTTATTTGTTTATTCCAAATCTACGTGCTTCATCACAACAGCTGATTCCAATTGTTTGCAAACTTCGTAAGAAATTGTGGTCATTTTTGCACAAAATTCGTCCTAAAGCTGGGTAAGCATTTCTTACCGAGCGTAAGCACAAATGACAAAAACGAAAACTCTAATATCTTAATATCCGAAATGCCTTCAAAGTATAGTTCAACTGTTCACAAATATAATTTACAAGAAAAGCAATAGCAGAGATCTGAGAAAAGAATTATGACATTTAAAAAGGGAATTGAGAGAATAAATGCAATTACATTGAGATTGTTTGGTCATGTGGGAAGGATGGATGATGATCGGTTGGTTAAACGGATGTATAGTGGTGAGTGTGCTGGGAAGAGACCGGCTGGGAGACAGAAGAAAAAGTGGATTGAGTCAGTAAAGGAATACCTGGAGGAGAGAAATGCGAGTTTGGCAGAGAAGAAAAGAAAAGTACATAATAGGAGTGAATGGCGGAGTTTTGTAAGGGGGTATGGTTGTGACCCACCTGGGCCAAGAGATGAACCCCACATTGACGACATGCCATAGTGAGGGTCCGTCGCGGTCCCGTGAAGCTCTAGGGTGGATTTTCTGACTGCGACGAGTTCTCACAAAAAGGTATAAAGGGGGCGGTAAGGTTGGGCTTTCTTTTCAACTTGCGTCATATTCTTCTACTACTTTTCTGTTACCGATGCATGTTGCGCACCTTACCCCGTCTTTGGGAAAGAAGGTGGATGATGATGAAAAAGGGAATTACAAAAAATAAGAGCAATGAAAGGAGGCTAATGAAACAAATTTTAATACATTGCATGTATTATAAAATATTATTTAATTTTGCCGAGAAATGAGGACGCTTTGGGCCTAGTGCAAACGTTCAATCTCGTAAGGGCTTAAATATTATGGTGGTGGGTGTGTGTGTGTTAATGATGAACCTTATTTTTCTTTCTGAATAACATTTAAAAGATCTTAAAACTCTGGAATTAAGAATAAATTGCTAAAATCCGAAGTAGGGTTGGCTGACTCGTTGTTGTGGTGTGGTGCAGTGCGGTGCGGACCGAAAAAATGCAATGTCTGGCCAACCCTAATTCTTGGGTCTAGCCAAGTATTAAATGAAGTCTAGTAGTAGTAATAATAATAGTGATTAAAATAATAACTATTAGAATAATAATAATAATAATAATAATATTTTTTATTAATACATTATGCCATGATGATGCTGACCAACGCTATAAGAAATACATACATACTTGCATGCATATATACATACGTACATAAATATACACAAACTAACATCACAATAATGATTAATAAAACTTAAGTATAGCAATACAAATCCTTACCTTATAGGAAAAAATAATTACAAAAATATTATTGAAAACTTTTATTTCATAAAAAAATATTGAACAATTTTTTATATTTTCAAAATTTATCACAAATTAATTACCTGAGCGAAGTACAAAATTATCACAGTTGTTTACATAAACTTGTAAATAAATTACTATATAAAATACTCTTGCTGATTAATATCCTAAAAATCCTAGCTTCTTTAATTAAAAATATTCTAAGTACTAAAAA
>JABUQX010038140.1:107500-112500 GCA_015478945.1 Trachelipus rathkii
TTTCTTCCAGGAATGCTAATGCAGGCCTCGGAGAAGGTCGTGATCGCCGTAAACGACCTTCTAACTTTCGGCGAAATGTATGAATCGATGGGTACATGGAATGTCAGAGGAATCAATGTTGAGGAGAAGAGGGAGAGGTGATGGATGTATTTTAGAAAGGGCAAATTTGATTTGCTCGAAGTGATGAACAAAGATGAAAGGAAAGGTGAAATTAAGTGGTGTGAATGTGAAATGTGTGCGTGCTGGTGTGGAAGAGAATGAGAGAGAAAAGAGAAGGAGTTGCAATTTTTGATGCAGTGACCTGTGGTAATGAAGCTATGGTAGACTTAGATTGTGTGAGTCCTAGAATTCTAATGGTTTAAATTTAAGTTGAAAAGGTCAAGGTATGTGTGGTTGGAACATATGGTCCAATCTGAGGGAACCGTTGAAGAGAGTACGATTTTTTGGAATAATCTGTGATGTTACGGAGGGTGAGTAGCAGCTTCAGATTGAATATCTTTGGGGGACCTGAAATGGTTGGATAGGTGTCAAAAAAGGGATGGTATAAACAGGTGGTTTTTGGGGTGGCGGGAGAAAATGAGAATGGTAGGCAAGCGATTGATTTCTGTTGAAGAGAGAGGTAATGGTGTGTAAGTAATACTTCTTTAAACACAAAGTATCCATAAGTATACCTAGAGTTGGTGTAGGTAAGAGATGGTACCGAAGTGAAAAAGTATGATTGATTTAGTGTGTGAAGAAGGAGATGTTGAAGTAAATGTGTTTGGATGTAAATCACGTAGGGTTTTATAGGAATGTGGATTATCGGATCAATTATGCTTGTTCGTATGTAAAAATTAAGTTAGTGGGGGCTTGGATGGAGAGGAAGGTGATACGAAAGGAAGTAGGTAAAAATTAAGAGTGAGAAGTTAAGTGTGCAAGATAATAAGGATAAGTAAGTAAGAGCGCTCGCTAGTAAATTAAACGGTTGAATGTGAACAAGTGATACTGAACAAATCTGGGCAAATAAAGGAAGCAATTGTTAGTAGTGCAAAAGGAAGTGATGTGGATGTGCTAAGTAGAAAGTAAGAATGTGTTTTAACAGCGAATGGTGGAATTAAGAGGTGAAAGCGGTTAAAGGTAAAAAGAAGCGTGGTTGAATGTACTAAAAGCAAATATGAAGATTCAAAAGAAAAGATGCTTGGAATAAGGAGTAAGGAGGAAAAAAGAAATACTTAAATGATTAATACGTAGGAGAAAACAAGAGGTAAATAGAACAGTTTGGAAGGAGAGATGAATGAGGACATACAAGGAAATAGGAAGCTCTTCTTGAAGGAAGCGCAGATGATCCAAGAAATGAGAATTAAGGGGAATCTGCTTAGAATAAATGAATAGGGATGGTGCTTTTGTAACTGATGAAATGGAAATTGTGAGGGGAGTGTGGAAAGACACTTCGAAAATCTGCATGACAATGGCAACAATAATGATGAGGTGTTAGTGAATGTGTGCGGTTTGATGGTCTAAAGGAAGGAATAGGTATTTTGGGGAATGAGGTTTATAGTAAGGAGGAGTAATGGTAAGGGTGAGAAAGGTTGAAGAAATGGTACAACTGCAGGTATAGGTGAAATTACTACTAGTGAAATGATCAAGAGCGGAGGCGAGATGGTGATTGGGATTGGAATTGGAAGTTGTGTAAATAAAGCGTTTTATGGAGGGTATAGTTCCAAGGATTGGAGGAGAGCGGTAATAGTACCCTTGTATAAGGGTAGGGGAAAAGGGGACTGTAGAAATTATAGGGAAATGATAGTTTATTGAGTGTTGTAGGAAAGGTATATGCTGTTTTTGTCGAAAGAGTGCGTCAACAAGTGACTGAGGACTGATTGGTGAAGAACAAGGTGCGTTTAAGGAGTGGTAGAGGATGTGTGGATCAAATCTTTAAATTGAACAAATGATTGAGAAAAATGAGGGAAGAAGAAGAATAAATTGTATTTTAGGTTTATGGATTTGCACAGGCGTATGATTAGAGTTAATGGGGAAGCGTTATGGCAGGTGTAGGGAAGATACTATTGGTGTTGGTGGTAGGCCTTCTGAATGGAATCAAAAGTAATGTATGACGATAGTGGAAGCGTGTGTAAGAAAAATGGTTTGTCATGGTGAATAATGGTGTTTAGGATAATAGCGGAGTAAAGCACAGGGCTTGTGTTATGTCTCCTTGGTTATTTCAATTGTAATATGGATAGGGTTTATGAAAGAATTTGAGGTGGGGATGGCAGGAAATGGTGTTAGAATGGTGGAGAAATGAGGATGAGTTGGAGGATGCCCTACCTATTATATGCGGATGATTTTGTTCTGTGTGTGCAGAATCTGAAGAGAGTTTGAGAGGATTGCTAGAGGATTTGGCAGGGTGTGGAAAGGAGGGGCTTGAAGTAAACGCTCGGATAAGAGTAAGGTTATGGGTGTGAGTGAGGACCACTCCTGCCAGTGTGAAGTTCATGTTAGAGGTGAGAGCTAAACAAGTGTCTGAGTTTACAATATTAGGGTAAACTTTGATATATATAAGGAACGGACTGATGCAAGAGTGTAAGTAGGAAAGTTGTGAAATGGAAGGAAGGTGGCTGGTGCAATAAACTCGTTGGTGAATGCAAAGGGACTAAGGCTTGAGTGCGCTAGGGCATTACATGAGGGTATGTTGTTCCTGTGTTATTGTATGGTAGTGAGACTTGGTCTGGAATAAGAAGTATAGATCTAGTTCAATGTGTTCAGATTGGACAATCTAGGGGTGTGCTAGGTGTTTGAAGAATTGATAAAGATGAGGAATGAACTAATTAGAGAGTGGTGTGGTGTGAAGAAAGGGGTTAAATGAGAGAATAAATGAAAGTATATTGGATGGTTTTGGTCATGTGGAAAGGATGAATGATAGTAGGTTGGTTAAGCGATTAATAGTGGTGAGTGTGTGGGAACGACCGGCTGGAGCCGAAGAAGAAAGCTGATTGAGTCCGGTGAAACGAATGTCTGAAAGGAGAGAAATGTGAGTATTGGCAGAGGCGAGAATAAAGGTGCATGATAGGAGAGAAGGCGGGGTTTGTATGGGGCATGGTTGTGGCCCAAACCTGGGCGCGGGGATGACCGCTACATTGATCTGATTTACCTAATAAAGTGAGGGTCCGTCGACGGTCCATGTTATCTGAGCTGCTAAGGGTGGATTTTGTCTGAGGGTGACGAGCTTCTCACTAATTAATGGACAGAGGGGCGGGTAAGGCTGGTTTCTTTTTCGACGTTTGTCATGTTTCTCCAACTGCTTTTCTTTCCGATGCTCTACGCACCTTAACCCCAATCTTTGGGGCAAAGAGGAAGGTGTAAGAAAGAAAGAAAGAAAGATATATACAAACAAATATAAAATCAATGTTGGAACACATAAAAACTTTATGGAAGATTTCTTCCTTTAGATTACATGCTTCGTCAGGACTGACAATCCAATTTACAAACTTATCTGCCATATCTAAACTTCCTTGTTTTAACACCCCTTTATGAAAAAACGAAAGCAAAAGTGCTGCTTCTTTTTTAGTTTTCGTCCGAGTATTCTCATTAATACATAAGGTGTTTATATACATATCGGCCAATTTGAATTTGTTTTTAAAAATAAGAGTTAAAATAACATGGTGTCCACGTTCATTCAGAATAATTTCTTTTTCTTCCAATGTTGTACTTTCTAATATTAATCGAAAATTGATCTCATCGTCATGTGAAAAATTATTGAGCGTTACTATCGTTGTCAATAGTTTATCACTTAATTTTATTAAACGTGCATAGGAGGGAATTGACCGGTTACTTAACGATTCCACTTCTATTGCAAATTTCTTATGGCTTGAAGGACTTTTAATCCAGAATTCCCTCAGTAAATGATGGTAATTGTAGGTCTGGCTTAAATTGGAATCTTTAGTTGCATAAACTATATCTTCCATTAGACGATAAAAATGTATTTTATCTAAAATGTGGAAGACTGATATTGCAGTTTTCATGAAAAGTTCCTGATGTGGCCAGATTAAAAAGCATTTTAATAGTTAGGAAACTATTGAGAACGTAAAGCTCATAAAAGTTTTTATTACGATAATTTGTAGAACCTATATAGTAAATATCTTCAAGTAAGATATATTGTTATATTAGTATATATTAGTTTATATACCCGGTTATATTTTTATAATTTTCTATTAACATTACATATTGATGTGTATTGTTTGTTATATATTTTTATATTTTTTCTGTTAAATATGTTAATATATAATCTATAATAAACATGCTCATTATTAATAAATTTAATTCAATAAACATTATGAGCAGATTTTAACTTTCATATCATTTATTCCTACCCTGGATATATCTTCTATCACCTTTTAATTCCTACACGCTGTTCTATCACTTTACTATTTATCTATCACTTATTCAAATTAAGATGCTCTATTTTTCTACTATCTTTATTTCTCTCTTTTTTTCCTATCTATCATATATATTTATACATAGTCTTCTTCGTTACTGCCAAACTACTTTTCTAATATTTATTATGCTCAAAATGGTGACAACTCTACTTATGAGTTGATTGTATCAAATATTATATGGGAGATTAATTTTATATTATAAGTGTATTCGATGATAGGATAAGGCATTATTTGATGGGAATCCTCTAAATAAAATAGATACTATAATATATATATAATAGTAAATTAATTATATATATATCACTTAAATAAGTTTCAAAACTAATCTATCCTTATTTACGCGTGGGATGCGCATTTGTCGTCCTCGATTATTGGAGATAGTGTCATAAAGCTGATTCGTTTTCCCTTATATAATAACATACTATAGCAGTATATATATTAGTTTATTGAATATATAATAATATTAATTATATATAATTTTATGCGTTTAACTTGTGGAAAGTTAACGTAACCGTTTAAAATTCGAAATATTTACCTCATAGACTTTGCCTTCAATACTTAACGGTCATTTTTAAACAAGAGAAAATCATG
>JABUQX010038140.1:117500-132328 GCA_015478945.1 Trachelipus rathkii
GGACGCATAGGGCACAGCAGAAAAGAGTAAAGTGACAGATATTAATACGGCATCATTACAGAGCACATAGTATGTTATTATTATCATACTGATATTTATATATGTTAATTATTTATTATTACTATTAAGAATCACTAATTAGATGCTATATTAATTGGATCTCATAATAATTGGTGATCTATATTATACAACGGTGGATTATTCAATGTAGGTTATATATCAAATTGTGGTCAATTCAAATAGTGGAATCTAATTATTATTATTACGCCGGTATTATTAGTCGAAATTTCCATCAAATGAAACATCTGCCCGATCTAAAGTTCAATCTTATCTCACTGAGGCTTTAGCACAGCGGCTTAAGACGTGAAGTCTTAACTCGGCGATAGAGGGATCGTATCTCGGTGGCGAGAGGCACTGAATCGTATCGGATATGATAATTTTTAAATGTGCGAACGTCACACAGTGTGTGACGTACACATCACGCTGTGTGAAACGTCCGCCAGCATGCGAGCGAGCTAGTGGGCGGTGGATGAGCCAGGCAAACGACCGGGCGCGGTCCCGCAAGCGGGAAACACCGGGAATAGGGCAGCGCGGACCAAGCGGCACCTCGAGATATTGACATTTTTGGATCACTGCGATAAATAATGGTGCAAGATTGGACATCATGCTCACAAGTGATAACGTTAATAACAAAGGGTGGACTTATTCGACAGAGTGGTATCTCTGAATAGCTGTCACGTGTGAGAGCAGAGCAAAAGGGGGTAAGACTGTGTGTTCTACGATCATAGATAGCATGACATAAAGGTAAAAGTGTTGAAAAGGAACGTTGAGGCGGTGTCGCATTGGTAAAGTTTCAAAGTAGTTAAAGTTGAAAAAATCATATAAAGTAAATAGGATTGATATGATGCTTAGTCGAGTAAGTAAGTAAGTCAATTGTGGAGCAGACAGGCTAACACTCCGCGCTCACGCCATGGGGCTTACGTATTGTGTATAGATTGTGTGTTAGGTGTGTTGGTGTGCTCAGCTTGTATCCTTATAGACAGTGCAAACACTCAGCAATCAGCCTATACAGCGGTTGGAGAGAGTGAACGTGCTCGATGGACAGTAACACGGTGATCGGCGTAAATGCCGAATTGAAGATGGCAGTATCATAATCACTATAAAGATGGAGTGCCCCACCGCCGCTCTTCAACTTCCTGAACCCAAACGTGTTTTAAAGAAGTTTAATAAAAACAGGAACTAAATGAAATGAGAGAATAATGAAATAAAATTAAAGAAAGCCCTTCTTCATGTATTCTAAAACGGAATTCTTGTCTAAGCTTGTTCATCTTGTTAAGTAGCAGGTGTGAGTAACTTCTTCTGTGAAAATAATACGCTTTTACTCTGTGATGATCCGAAAACATCTGAGATTGTTCAAAAAGGGAGGAGCCGACCGCACCACATCTCAGGACCCTTAGACCAAGGTATGTCAATTAAGGTGCACTTATCTACTTCTCAAGTGACATAAATATTACATGTAAAAACAACTCAACTTTCCGATAAGAAAAATCATATTGATGACTCAGCGCACTTTTATATAAACTCCAATTTTCCGTGACGAGACATTAAATATGCAAGTCACACTATAGTTGCTCCGCCCTCACCTTAAATCCTATCACCTTACTTGATACACATATCGTCACAAAACTTTTCAGTAATATATTCAACTATCCCTTAAGAACTGAAAATACACTCGTCTCTCTCCTATCTAAATTAACACCCCTACTGGCAACACTCCAACTGAAAATATCCCATAGGGAGGCAACTTTGGACCGTCAAACCCGTGTAATGCTGTCCCGTCTCATCTCTGAAACATACTCTTCTCTAGGTTTTAAGGCATAAAAAAATTATCCTTCGCAAATCTAAAATAATTTCTCGCTTATTACGCACTCTCATCGCGCCCCATTGAATCACAGCACACGCAAATAAGATATATTTTTTGTAACTTCCTCTGACTAACGAGTAGTGTAGCTGGTGAATTTTCTCTTGTGCGTAGAAGCTGTCTCTAGAGACATGTGGCCAGTGAATAACATAATAACTATATTACACATATCGCCTACACGCATACTGTACGCTGACCCTAGCTGCTGTGGTGATCATCATCGGTGTGATGATTATTTTGAGACGTCTTTACCGTGTGTTTTTCGTGTATTGAATGGTGGGTGCTCCTCTTTCTGAGTGAGCTTTTCACTTTAGATGAGAAAATATCACGAAATATAATTATAAAATATTTCTAAACTAAATATAAATAAAATAAAGATAAACTTTCATAAGATATTATTTAATAAATAATATTGTGACAATCAATTAGTATATATATTACTAACTAGTATATAATATATATATATATATATATATATATATATATATATATAGTATAGATTTGTGTTGTGTGTGTAGGTGTGTGTGTTTATGTGTGAGTAAGGAAATAATTTATTCAGCTTTAAAATGAGTCTCAAGCATGATTGAATTCTGTCTGTGGTGTATAACTATAATTAAAAGAGAGGGGTACATACATAATTAAATTTAAAAAATACAATCTTCAGTATACTTACACTAAGACACATTAACTTGATATTACATATTATTTAACATTTCATTTATATCTTTTAAGATTATAGAATAAGTTTAACATATCATAACCAATACTTCAATTTTTCCAATGTAAATATAAAATTTGGAATGAAATATTAATTTCCATAAAATTTGGATCTGTAAACATACACAATAATCAATAATGATACCGTCTGAACTTCCAACGTACGTAACATATAAGGAATTGATTGCTAATATAATATTATACCGAAAATCATATTACCTATATAGTGCGAAACTACTAAGAGTGACGTGAATATAATAAATGATATAATGTAGTACCTTGTAACGTAGATGATAAGGTGAATTTATAAATATATATAAGTAATTATATATAAAAAAAAAAATAAATATAAAATACTAATAATAAACAATTTCGACATTTAAAGCGAAAAGAATGGCTAAAGTGTTTGTTTCATATAAAAGATCCCTCAATATATTATTTATATTTTATATTAATCTCACTTTATTGATGTAATATCATTACTACTATATTCTAATAATTTTATTCAATTCATTATTAATTAATAATACTAATTATTAATTTGATTTAAAAAGTTACTTCAATAAAAGATATCGAGTAAACTGTTATAGAAAAATAGTATTTTTTTTCATAAATAGTGTTAAGAAATATACTATCACGTTATTAATAATATTTATTTTAATCATAAGATACACTATTGGAATTTTGGAATCCTTCGCCAAAATTTGAGACAGAGCGCTAATGGATCGCACATTTATCGTTACTTTTGAATATCAAATGACATATTGAGATTTTAAGATTTACGACGTATTATAGCCGTGTGAAGTCAGTATTGCACAGATATAATATAAAATGCGCCTATTCCTCGCCTCAGTACATTCTAGATCACTACAAAGGCACTTAACGAATCTACAGTTTAGTATGGAAGTGAAAGTTTCCAAATCGGTTTACTAGATACATAACACGCGCTCATAGTCATGGATGATATTTAGATAAATATATAATATATAATATAGGTAAGCGTTTAGATTAGGGGCCCTAAAGCTAATATAAGTGAATGTAAAGATAATATAAATATGTAATAGCTAAGATCGGTATATTTTAATGTCACTTATAGTAGTGTCATAGAGAATTTATAAGTTTAATAAAAAGATGATAATATGTATATGATAGAGCTCGAATTTCGTGCTAATCGAATTCTTCTCATACGTAGTGAAAGTAAGTATGAGAAATTGAAGAAGTTCAGTATAAAGATAAGCAGTGTTCGTTGTATCTATATCATTTAGATGGAATATAAAGATAGAGGTATATGATCAACAATTCCTCGAAATGGATATATAGTAATATATAAGAGGTACCAGGATAAGTAGAGTTTGTGAGAGAAAGAGATTTTTAATAACATAAGTAATATCAGAAACAAGCCCTATTAAGACTTCCTCACCTTTATATCAAGAAGTAGACTAATGTGTGACTGAATATCCTCACCCGTAATATTTTTAATCCTAGATGATTATGTTTATGGAAATACCGTCATATACACTCTTTGCCTTATTTTTTTGCGAATATCAGATTGTATTAATACGACTAGCTACTCTACTAAACAATAAAAATAATCAGAGATGGACCGAACAACCCGGTGTGATAGGCTAGTGATGAAATTTATATACCATAACAAAACAGGTAGTAATTCTCACATAAATCGTGTGTACTGTATATAAGCCTATCGTGTATGGTTTGACATCCTTGTAACTCGTGTGGGAGAAAAAATTGGACGCTGTAAGTTAATCCTTGAATTCTGACATGCCGAAATCTTATTTAAGTAACTCAATCAGAAGCTGTGATTTAGACATAGTGAGAAAGATAAGTATACGGTGACTCAAAGGTGTAGATTCTCACTACATATTGATAAAAAGGTTAAAGAGAGGAAGGATTATGATAACTAACAGAGCAATATTTCTGATCAGCGAATTACCATGATAGGTTTGGTAGCGTTATATTGAATGGTGTTTTTTACCGCATTGCAATGTTATCGATGTCTTATATAGTGTATAGGTATAGGTTTACTGCAACGTCGATCATTGTTGTATTTGGGTTTGTGAAGGGTATTTTAGTTATCTTATTTACCTCGGTAGCTAAAAAACATATATCAGGTTAGAACATTAGACATTTTTTGTTTTAAAAATAAAGTTTAAATGAAAGAAAATCTATATATTTTTACATAAATGCACATAAACCATCAATAATCGACCTGAGAGAGATATTATATTCAATAAACTCGATCGAGAACGTGTGATTTATTCTTTTTCCATTAATTTCATCTTTACAAATATACTTAGTTCAACGTCTTACATACCTAAAAACCTTTTTCTTTCTTTATGCAAAATGTACGTCTCTCTATAGCTTACTATATCGTTATTGAAAAATTTCTTATTTAGTTATTGTTGGTATGAAAATTGTACGTATTTTTGTTTCATTACCTTGTCAGTAATTGATTAGAAAGTTAGTTACGCGGATAATCGATAGACTACATACTAACAATTGGAGTTGAGGAAAATAAAAGTAGAATTAACAGATATAAACAATAATAAAGAGAAGGCATCAATTTTAAAACGGATCCATGTAGTATAGCTCTCTGGGTAATAGGTCCTATATAGAACAGAACCCTTGAAGGAACATCTAATTATATTATATATATAGTATATTTTAAAAATTAAAACGGTGGTCTTCTACAAGAGTTGCTATATAGTAAACGTAATTAGGAATGGAATCATATAAAGAGATAGGTTACATATAATATGAAGATAGATGGAATAATATTATGATATCTACAATATGAAGGTATAAATGATTATATAAGTGAATAATACATCGAGCTTTGTGAACTAGAATGATATATCTATATATATTGAAAGCTTATACTTTCCGTGATATGTATTCCCATAGTACACATACACAGCTGAAAGGATTTTACTATATAGATAATATATTGACTGAATAGTGGTAAATGATAAAGTAATAAAAGAATCAGAAAGAAGCAGAAAGAGCATACCCATGTAGAAACGCGTTCATAATCGAATATGTCACTCTTACTGGCGATTAAAGATATATAAATAGATTGAAGAGTTTGATTAATGTTTTCCAAAATCTTCTGGTTTAGGATTATTCAAAAACTTTAGAAAGAACAGAAGTTAAAGAGATAGGATGAATGGGTTGAAGGTTTGAGAGGGAGATCTCCCTTTATTACTTCCTGCAGATTAGCTTATAGCATATAATACTTAAGTACGCATTAATCAGTTTTATGCTACAGCTAATAAGAAAAGTAGGGATGGATCTAATAAGTAGTAAAAGAGAGCAGACAAAATTATATGTTTACCTAATAATAGGACATATGTGATACCATAATGCTCAGAAGTATCATATAGAA
This sequence comes from Trachelipus rathkii, assembly GCA_015478945.1. Lineage (NCBI taxonomy): Eukaryota > Metazoa > Arthropoda > Malacostraca > Isopoda > Trachelipodidae > Trachelipus > Trachelipus rathkii. Next base: position 123,542 of record JABUQX010038140.1, read on the forward strand.
TTTTGAGAAGGCTACTCACATACTTGGAATATATATATCCATTAGAACTGTAGCGCCCTTCTTAGTGGTTTAAATGACTCATAGATTGAAGCTATACTAAGTAAATAATAACTACCATTCATACTTAGAAATAAGTCAATAATATTACATAATATTATAGAGTCTTAATAAATGACATTTGGAAAGTGGATAAGTGGATGAAAAGTAGAATATGATAAATTAAGCTCTATATAATGAATTACTAATAACTGACTATAACTAAGAATGAATGGAAAAATTTAAGAAATAAATAAATAAAATAAGATTTTCTTTCTATTTGCTGAAAATATATATACTGAATCATTCAAATTTAATGTGACGAGATGATATAAATAAATACTTTGTCAGAATGGTATGCCCGATCTTTAAATAGATAAATCTAGTCTAAAGAGATAGATGAAAATATAGATGGAAAGATAAAATCAAAGTATTAAGTAGCTATATAAAAATTTAATATAGACAATAAAAATTGACAATATAGACGAGATAAAGAATTAATAAATTTATAATTTGCAAAAATACAACATAGTTCCCGCGTGATAAATAATAATAAATAGTCATAGTCGTGGAGATTTTTATAAAAGATATTCTATATAAGTCGACAATTGTATATTATCATGAAGGATGACGCTCAGTCAAGTTTGATCCTGGCAGCAGATTAAACCAAAAGGTTTTTTAGGTTAAGTTAAAAAAAAAGAGTAAGGAATTTACGCCTCCATGCCAGAGAGAGAATCACCAATGCAATCCAAAACAGCCTTATTTTCACAAAACACTCATATAAATTATCTTGGACGTAATAGATCCAACAGGCTCCAGACAACAAGAAGACAAATAATGTTACCGATTTCTCACACAAATTTTCCGGAAATTCCTCAATATCATGATTTGAAATAAATAAAGTCCTGTAACTGATATAAGTCTAGCACACTTAAGAATAGATAAAAGCACCACACAAGGTCTCGCCGAGAGGCATACTTGTGCGGTACTCTAATTCGCACAACTATCGATCTCCATACAGGAGGAAAAAAAAGCTAGAGAAAGACAATACAACCCACTTCCCAATAGTCATACATTAACATTAATCAGTAAAAATGTACCCCATATTTTCAACATGAAACTAAAAAAGTAATCCCTTAAAATTATAAAAAGACTAGATGAAAAGAATAAGATTCAATTCAGTATAACATGATTACTTCTAATAGAAATCTACTTTTCACTTCTTTAAAAACGAACACAAATCAACACATAAATATTAAAGGAGTGCTCAATAAAACATGGGATAAAACTAAATTGACTATAGATATGAAAATAAATAACTATATGCTAAGTCAGAGTTCTTCAACGTTATCCTTGCTACATTGCAGTTACCTTATACCTCTACCTAGTATTTAGTTCGTGTTTTTTCTATACTCCTGTTATTGGCAGCAAATTCTTTTACATAAAGAAATCGATTCATTCATTTTTCTATTGATTATATATATATTATTTTGCTCTATTTCTATACTATATTTTATTTAATTATTATACTTATATATTGATTATTATATACTTTTATATAATATATTACTATATTTATAATATTACCTTATTATTACTCTTCTACTCTATTATATATACTCTCTAATTATATATATATATCTTTATTATATAATTATATATTTTATATAATATACTTATATACTATTATATATATATATACTTATCTTAATTATATTATTATCTATATATATATATATATGCTTATATATTATCTTATAATATATATATTTATCTTTAACTTATATTCTTTTACTTATTTTAATATATATTAAACTATATATTATATTTACTTATATACTATTTAGATTCGTATTCGATTATCTTACTCATTTATATCTTATATACTTATTTATATTTATATATACTCATTATATTATTATATACTTATATCTATTATTAGATAAGCTTAACGACTACGTTAACCTAATTATACTTATATATATATATATATTTATATATAATATTATTATCTATATATTACTCTCTATTATATTTTATTACTTTTTATATATTATTTTATATCTATTATTATCTTATCTTCTTCTTTATAAGTTTACTTCTTATATCTATTCTATTTATCTCATTCTTTTCATTTATTTTATTTCTATATATCATATATTAATATATATATTTTTATTTTACTTTATATATATATATATATAGCTATATTATATTATATATCTGTGTATATATATTATACTTTTTATTCTCATTTCCTTTTTCTCTGTATACAACGTATCACAATACTTGGTTCTTTATTTTCGTATCAACAAACGAACATGCGCACACACTCATATCTTTCACTCATATAAATAATAATAATAATAATAATAATAATAATAATTGATAATAATAAACTATAAAATCTCTACAAGACGACCAAGTTGCCAACTTAATCAAGAAAAGTAGCCAAAATCAGAAGAAGCCTTAATTTTCAATCTCAGTCCTGACGATGTGGGTTCGCGTACGTCCACGAAAGCTAGGCTGGATTATTAATTTAAATCACATAAGCTAAATCTTCATTATAAATATTAGTAATTTTAAGTGTGTTCAATATTCTTAAAAGTTAAAAATATTTTTTTCATATCTCTGTTTGAATCACCTGCAAAGGGGAAGCAAATTGTCTCCTATATATATATATTATACCTTATATATATTTATATATATATAATTACTATTTTCTATATTATATATATATAGTATTATATTATATCTATATATATATATATAATTATATACTTATATATATATATATATATATATTATATATATGGCTAATTTATCTATAGTGGTTGACCCAGGAGGTAATAATCAATAATTAATAGTCTCTCGTTTATTTTAATCAAATTTTAAGTCAAAATACATTCAATTTTTGTCTCTAACATAAACCTACACTAACCTAATTAACCTACACACCCTAACTAATCTAACCAAATCTTACTTAACCCTAAATTAACCTTAACGACTAATATTAACGAGCAACCAACTTATAAAATGTCCTATATATATATTATATAATTATTTATATATATACATTATATTTATATTATATTATATATGATATATATATATATATATAGTATATATTATATATATCTATTAATAATAATAATAATAATTTATATTATGGGTAAATCTTTGTAAGTTGGCGAATTGTTGTCGTCTTAAATTGATTGGAATTGTGTTTATGGTGAATTGTTAACGTCGGTGATTGCACTCGGTGAATTGGGTTGATGTGTTTCATTCCGGTTCATATTCATATTTTATTAATATTATATTATATTATATATATATATATATATATGTATATATGATATATATATATAATATATATCTATTATATATATATATATATTATATTATAATATTATATATATATATATATATATATTATATTTTATATATATATATATTATATTATATATATATATATATATAATATATATATATTATATATATATATTATTATATATCTATATATATATACTATTAATTTATATATTATTATATTATTTATTATATTATACTTATATTTTATTATATTGTTTATAGGTGACTTGAGTGGGCTCTTTGTGTTCTCGTTTGATTATATATATGTATACAATTTTTTGTCTTTGGATAACAACTGTAATTTCCTATTTCCTTATACCTAGAAGGTATGAAAATCTCGATATAATATTTTCCTCAAACTTTTGATTTCTCGTGTACCAGGATTATATTGATTATTTCACAAACTTTACCATTTCCTATGATTTACTATAAAAATGGTGTGAATATAAGCATTCTCTGGTGGTTACACAAAGTGATAACACAAGATATATAAGGATTCTTCATACTCAAGAAAATGTAAGCCATTGTATGTTAGTTTCATGAGTTTAGGTATGACAGAAACCTCAATAATATTCTAGAAGTGAGAGTGTTTTCGGATTTAAAGACTCACTACGATGTAAACAGTCTTTTAGCTTTCAGCGGATCACCAACTGCCAAACTAATTAGTGATCCAATATTCAGGTATGTTCGTTAATTAGGATCATATATGAATCGTGAGTTTGAGACGATCTCAGAAATAATATACTGGTGAATAACTCGACCACAAAGCTCCTCTGCAGTACGATTCACACCCCCATGTGTCCCTGTAAAATTTTATCAAGATGCTGATCCAAACATAGAAATATGGACTTTGAAGGGGCCATCCTACAGCCCATTTTTGCTGTGTTCCTGACCAAAGGTTCAAACAAAAGCTCCTCATAGTTTTCCGGACCTGCTTGATTCCAAGGAGTAAGCCACGAGACCACTGCAACAAAAGCTGTTCCAGCTGCTTTTTCTGTCCTGGTAGCTTCTTCTTCGAGAATTGCGTTATTGCACTCTATGGAATGCATCTTGGTATTGTATATTTGTGGTCTGACGAAGACACCGGCTTTTCACCTATTAGCACTCAAAAGCTTTAGGGGAAGATGCTTGCAGGCAGTAGATCAAGGGATGAAGACTCTTTATCCTAGAGTTGTGACAAAACTGTTTTCATGAGCCAAATTTTATGTGTAGTGGAGGAAAAAAACTATTTCTGGGGGTCCAAAAAGGATCCCACATTACTGACATTGTTCCTCCTCACACTGGACTCAGTCCGGAGAACTTTGTGACTAATCTAGCCTTTGGTATGTTTTGCGGAGCCTGCGTCCAGGCGACTAAGGTACATGGAGAAAAAATGTAAGCGCGACTTGCGATTGACGATTCAATGGGCTAACATTATTTTGCAAATCTCATCGATAACTTCCCAATTGTATCCTTCATATTTCAAGGCACTTAGCAATAGCTTCACGCTGCTCTGTTCCTCTTTGAGCATCACCGAGTGTGTCAATGAAAGAGATGGATACATGTTCCCATTATGAAGTAGCACAGCTTTGAGACTCTTCGATGAGCTGTCAATAAAGAGACTCCACTCACAAGGGTTACAGGCAATTCCAAGTGCCTCAGACAAACCTGCCACATTGTGGCAAAAGCAGAGCCCATCTTGACTGGTGAAAAAAGTTGAAAAAGAGTGGTGACGTTTTTACTGACTTGCGACTTTCACACTTTCATGTAACAAATTTCACTGCTTAAATCTCGACGCCAAAGACTTGGCATTGGACTCTATGAGACCAAAATCTCAGATCAAGTCGTTGATTGGGAAATATGAGTTTCTCTCCTCAGATACACTATGTTCAGGATCAACGACTTCATCGTCTACTTTGGAGGCAATGGGTACATGGGAACTAGACTCAGGTAGTAGTGTGGCACTTGGGAAATGGATTGACGAAAAGTTTGGGTATATGATAGCACACGTGCGCATTTTTTAGCCGCAGCTGACGCCTTGTGTGGACACGTCTCCACAACAGTACTCTTTGTTTGTCCCTTGAATGTAAATTTTACTTATGAGTTGTTTAGCCATTTGACTGCTAGACATACAAACTTAGCTTTGGAGAGTACAATGCCACTTCAGTTCAGATTCGAAGTATTTGTAGACCTGACTAAAATACTAGCAGGATGAAAAAAATGAAGTTGAAAGCATAAAAAAAGGAAAAAAGATTAGATGACTTAAGCCATTCAAACGAGGTTAGAGAAGAAAATGTTCACCATGAATTTGGATCAGCGTGAATCGACAGAAACTATTATTCAATCACTTTCAAATGTTGTATAAGAAGAAGAAACTTACTATTATGCAGAAACAGTTTGGCCATTATTTGGACAAAACATACAATTATTTCTTTTAATAAATAAAACTCTCTTGTCATGAAAGAAAAAGAGTGTGTATACAATTCGACTCGTGAGTAAGACTGGTGGTATGCATTCGAGAAATTTTTTTAATAATTATAGGTATATTTTTTTATAGCTAAGAACTAACTGAAAAACTCGAATTATCAAATGCAACTTCCTTAATTAAATGAAAAAAAACAACTTAAAGAACAACAAGGTTCTCTGGAAGTAAAAAAAAAACTTACTGAAATAAGAGCTGAAAATGCCAGCTATATATTGATAAAATAATTTATATAATTACATGGAAATTTACTTACAAACTTAATACTGCCTGCATAGAGTGAAAAAGTGTTATTTGAGTGTGATTATTAAAAAAAATAAAACTAGAATGGTATAATTACTTTTAAGCATAATATACAAGCGCCACAAAGTTCAACTGTATACCATTTTGGATTCAAATCTTTGTAAGAAACAATGCAGCATGTTAGCAATAGTTCCAACTCAACTGAGTGTAATATCCGTTATGATTCTCCAAAGCTTTACAATATCCGCTAAAAGTGGTTATGTTACCTCAGAATGTATATTCAATCTTACATGTTAAATTAATATGATTTAAATACTAGCATTAGGTCATAGTCACGGCCAATTGCTAACAATAAAATCTCGTGTTATCTATTTTATATACGTTAACTCACTCAAATCATATCTGTATTCTATATAGTTAATAATAATAAAAGCTTTACTTTTATATATACTATATTTTATATATATAAATAATATTTTTTAAAAAAAAGGATAGTTTTTTAGTTGTTCTGTGTAAATGTATATACTTATATATATATGTGAGTATATTACCGAGTTTAGTATCTGAGTATTAATTTACTCTACGATAATAGTTTTAATTTTCGTGACAACGTGAAAAATATATTTCGCACATACGGTGTGGATCGTATACGCGACAAGTCCAATGATAAGGCACCTCGTGGCTCTGAATCCCGACAGACAAAATAATATCAAGCGGGTTCAAGGCAAGTGAACCATACCAAGCTTGATAGAATATTAGCTTGTTGACTGATCTCTCAACGCCGTCCTCCACGCAAAGTACACATAATACTCAGCTATTTTCAGAGCCATACAAGAGATATATCAATGAGGTGCAAACTCCAATCCTTCGCTTTGTAGAAGATGCGCTCTTGTGAGTGTGGTCTTTTGTCTCTCACTAAAAAATAATAATTATGGGTGTGCGGTTTGAAATATTGTATCTCACTCCTATAATAAAGAGTTCTATATATTTTTAATACTTGGTATTTCAATTTTGTCATGGGGGCTAAGATACTCATGGATATAGATATATGAATAAGTCTATATGATGTTCATGTAGCTCTCTCTGTAAAATCAGGTAAGAAAAGAAGTGGAGTATATAACAAGATATTTTTTTTACCTCACGCAAAATATATTCAATAATGGTATACCAATTAATTTTAAATTCTTTATCATATAACATGTCATATGATTCCGACTTATTGGTTGGATTTATTTGTTATTATCGGATTTTTATGTAAATTGGATGTGATGCATGTGACTTTTACTTAGTCTTGTAAAGAATTATCCACTTGAGTTCTCGACGTTCCTTGATAATCAACTTCTTTACCTGGCTTTTTAATCCTGCTTTACTCAATCATATTATTATTCAATTTTTAATTATCACATCATTTTGTTTCAGCTTATTCAAATCCAATTACTTGCAGAGCATAATAATATGTACTACTAACCATTATTTTAAATATCTCAAGTTTAGTAACATACTATCTACAAATCTCCTCTATCAACACAAAGTGACACATACTCTTCAAATCCTTATTTCTTATACTATATTCGGAAAGTGTTTCTGCCAATTATATCCACTAGTTAGATAATATAAATAGAGTACTATAAAAAATATCTAACCATTACGTTACTCTATTATGTGAGTGTTTAGGGAAGTCTTCAATAAGTACTTATAGAATTATACTCTTTTGAAGATTGCGATATTTATTTTTTAATTCATCTTCATAAACACTCTTCCATATAACTACATTAACTATGGGATTATGCCGACTCTATGTGTATTTTATGTGAGTACTATCTTTCTTCATATACAATATAGAAAATGGTGGAGTTGATGGAAGGCTCCTGTAAACTCAATCCTTAAGATAATAAGGTCGGGTATTAAAATAAATAATTATTTGTTATGTTTCTAAATTCCTCACTTCACTTTCCAATTGTAGAGAATGATTAGATGTAATTTAGCGTTTCACTCACGAGTTCATAATCGTATTTTAATTTTATTTTTTTCGGGGGTATTATGAATTTGTCCGCGCATATATTAGATCAAGTTATACTTTCTTATAAACTAATTTTTTCGTTGCTTTTATTTGAATTTTTTAATAAAACTTTTTTTGATATTCTCATAAAATTTATTTGACGGAGGTTATGTGCGTGCACCTCATCCCCCAAACCTACGCGTTACGCCATAACAGGTTAAGTATTTAATTCAGTTTTAGCCGATAGAATCGCAGCACCAATACGTGAACGCTCATTCGTCATATATATACGAATTTATTGTGAGAGCATTGGTAAAACAACTCGAAGATCACTAAGCATAACCTCTATTATCTACAATTTTTTGCTATTCATAGTATTAATTAAGTGGATAGTATATTTATTTATAATTATTACATTACGCATTTTAAAAATCTAGAGTATTTATGAACTCTGCGTCCATTGAGAAATTATTGAGTTATGACTTTGATAATCTAAGGGTATGGAGTATATTCTTGTATTTAAGATCCATATGCCTCGTGTAAGATGGACTGTACATAATATAAAATTTAAGGTAACTAAATTACACTAACGCTTCCTTCATATAATATCCTATATTTTTTTCCAATAGTAGCATATATACAATAAAGTATATAATTTCACGTAATAAAATTATTT
>JABUQX010038141.1:0-2500 GCA_015478945.1 Trachelipus rathkii
AGCTATAATAATTTTCTTTCTCAAATTCTAATCCAAACAAGATCACTCTTATGTCATTTATTCAGATTCGCTCAGCGCGCTTAAAACCCCTTATTCTAAAAAACAATGGTATCAGCTGTACAACAATTTCTTCGGCTGCTCCATTCCCGTAAAAACAAATTATTTGATGTTGGACCCCTTCTCATGTGGGTAACTGGCAATGAAAATCGCTGACAGAGAGGCCAAATGGCCCTCCTCTTTCGGAGTTGTTCCAGGTACCTCGGATGCCATTCGACAAGGCTACCTCCATCAACCGATTACTATCCTGCTCTCAGGTTTTCGATCTTATTGCCAAGAGAGCTGGACGAATGAGAAGAGCGAAACTTACAAATATAAAGCCGATCATCGGTGAGGTGGTCTTCCTGACGAAAGCGCTTACGAGGTGATACTTGCACGCTCGCGTTGGTCAAACCAATATCACTCACAGTCACTATATGTCTATTACCCCCCCTTTCCCATTTGCAAATTTTGCGTTGCACACCTCAATCTGTTCGCCATTTATTCATCGATTGTCCCCAGCTGAACCCTATTCGCCGTCGTCATTTTCCTACTTTACCGGCTATAACTTCTAAAAGGTATCCCATATCTTGTCAGAATCTTCCACTAGCAATAACCCTGACCTGTAGCCCATCTTCAAAGTGAATATTCTTTATAACATTTGATTTTGTTATGTGAACTCTTAGGACTATTTATAATACAAAGGTATAATTTATTAAATTTACATTATTTTGACTGACTAGATATTCAAACTTCCCTCATCAGATCTTCTTTGACAGTTGAAGCATATATATATTGTTTACTATTTGGTTTTCAGCCCAGTATGGCCGCTCTCTGTGAGCCGTGGTGAATCCTGTAATGTCCTTGACTCATATATATATATATATATATATATATATATATATATATATATATTATATATATATATATATATATATATATATATATATATATATATATATATAGTATATATATATATACCGAAAATATTCCTGCTTATGCCACTAATAATAATAATAATAATAATAATAATAATAATAATAATAATAATAATAATAATAATAATTAGATAATAATAGATGATAATCAGATGATAATAATTATTTTTTTTTTTTGAGTGAATGTACAGGAACCTCCACAGCACACAAGAATGCGGCTATACAATAATAATAATAATAATAATAATAATAATAATAATAATAATAATAATAATAATAATAATAATAATAATAATAATAAAAATAATAATAATTTCACCAGGAAATATTACCGACGAAGACACGCTACCAAGGAAAATGGAATAAAAAAAATGCAGACTATTGATGCAATTGAAAAAGGGATTTACCTCAAGGTAACTACAGCTGAAAATAAAAATGAAGTAGATTTTAGATCAGTATGCAGAACATGTGAAGTATTATTATAGTACCGTTATATGTTCTATATTCCTAAAGATTATTTTAACTAGGAAACTAAAAAAAAACTATACGCGATAGAAAAATAGTTAACGTATTTAAAGTCAGCACAAAAAATACTGTAAGAATCAGATATTCTTTCATTTAAAAAAGAAAAAATGTAAATTTACTGCCAGCGTTATTTTAAACATATGTATTTAATAAGTGTGGATACGGATATTTCAAAATTGTTAATTGCGTATGCGAATATCAATTTTAATGCGGATGCGACATACATCATTAACCTATAGTATTCTAAACCAAATTCCTTGGACTCATCTTCGATGACCACCTTTCTTATGTTTCACATATTGTACACTCTAAGTCACAAGTCGATTATCTTTCTACGTCATTTCTCCGTAAAGTCTCAGGGGGCCGACCGCAAAACCCTTCAGAGCTTAAATAAAGTTCTGGTTATGTCCAAATTGGATTCCGGTAACATTGTGTATGGTCAGTCACCAGCCAGTTTGCTTCGTAATCTCAATTTTTCAGAAATGCAGGCCTTCAAAACGCGATGGGCGCATTTCGTTCTTCCCCTAAAGTGAGTCTGGATGTGGAAGCCAACTAACTTCACATCTCTCCCTTTTTGTAGAGAGCGATAAATGCACTCCTCACTCATACAGCATCAAACTCCCGCCAAATCGGTTTTGACTTTGATCCTTGAGGTATTCTTCAACGTTTACAGTAATGGTCTTCTGGATAGTGTGCAATTGTCTAATACATCTGCAGAAATTACTTATTGCCATGATACAAACTGTATCCTTGGTTATATTCGACTCTCTCAATATGCCAATCCAACCATCACAAAGAGCTTCGAATGACCTCTGTGTTGTATTAAAAGCTACATAACTTTATTCTAATTTCAAGAGACGATTCCGAAATGGTCAACGGTGTTAGACCCTCGGCAGTTTTTCCACATCGCAAACTTACTCATTCTTTTTCTCCTTCTCCCATACATTTGCAGCTAAGCTGGTTGCAATTTTAATGACATTCTCTAGGATTCTTTTTATCAG
>JABUQX010038141.1:10000-17500 GCA_015478945.1 Trachelipus rathkii
AATTTTTATTAATTAAAATTTAAAAAAATAAATATAATTTTTTTATTTTAAAACTTTAAATACATTTTATCAAAAAATTTGTTCAATCTTTCAAAGAGCTAATTTTATAGTATTGAAAATTTGTTATCACTGAAGAAGAAGAAGAAGAAAAAAAAAAGAATTTTATACATAATTTTTCTTTTCTAATCTGCCGTAGGTGGTTCTTCAGACTTGATAGAGAGTGTTGACAATGGCGATGTAGCTCTATCCACTGATAATTCTTCTATTTCCTGATGTAAACGCTCCTCTCTCTAAAAGTTAGAAAGAAAAAACAATTAGTTTGCATCAAATTGGAAGAAAATATAGTTTACTAATAATCTTATATTATATATATATATATTATATATATATATATATATCTATACTATATGTAATATACCTAAATATTAATAATATATAATATATATTATAATATATTATATATATATGGAAGATAAATATATGTTTATGTAATAATCTTTATATATATCACCATCCTTGCTTCTCCATAACTGGGGGGTAGGGTGCTCCGACATACACTGGAAATCAGAGTCCCTTGCTTTCCCATAACTGGGTGGGGGGGGGGGTGCTCAAACATGCACTGGAAATCTGAGGCATGCATGAGCATTTCTAGGGGACCAAATAAGTGGTAGCAGGACCCAAACCCAACTACCATTGATCTATTTAATCGCATCTTACGACACGCAGAATGTAATGGTGTGTAAATTCTTTTTCCCCCACAAATGGATAATAAAACTACTAAATTCTTCATTTAAAAGAAAATTTAAAGTTTACTAATAATAAAACTACTTAAGTAATATTCATTTTAAAAGAAAATTTAATAATAATAATAATAATAATAATAATAATAATAATAATAATAATAATAATAATAAAACTACTTTTAAAAAGTAATCTTCATATCTTTAGAAACTATCTAAAATAGTTACCCATAATACCTTTGCCTTTCGGTATGTAGGAGTACCTTCTCGTAAGTTACTAATAACATATAAAACTATCAAACTAAAATGGTAACTCAAAACACTTTTATCTTCAATCTTAAGAAGTAAATTCTCAAGAGAGGAGAAATGGCTGAGAAGCATGCAAGCTTTTCAAATTAAAGAGATTAAATATAACCTACTAAATATAACCAAACATGTCATGCATGCGATATGGATTTGCATGAGAGCATGTTTGGTTAGTGGGTTGACTGGGACAGTCTCGATAGGTCCATGTGGCTTCTTACTGTCCCTATATTTCTTATGTTTTTATATAAATAACTGTGAAGGGAAAAGTATAAGTGGAAAAACTACTTTAGATGATAATTACATACATTGCGAATATTACTGTTGGCACGAATTTGTCCAATTTGGGTATTAAAACAAGGATAATCCTTGTCCACTTCGCCTTCTGTAGCATTTATCATGAAGACAGCCAAATTGTCAGTTTCTTCCCCAACCAATTTCGGTACCAATTATTATTATCTACCCTAATTGGATAAAAAGCTGGCTTGATTTTGAAACTTAGGTGGAGTTAAGACTTGGTACCCTTAGTTTTTCGGGGTTAAGACTTGGTACCCTCGTGTTTTTTGGGGCTAAAACTTAGTACCCTTGGTTTTTCAAGTAATAGTTAAACAGTCCTAGCTACACATTTACAATCTTTATTTAGAAAGGTCAAAAGGAAATAGATTCGTTGTAAATACTAGTACAAAGATCTCAGCTTAGACAGAGAGAAACTATGAACATTTGATGTATAAAAATAAAAAGAATCATATAACAGATAGAAATAAAATGAAACAGGTCAAAGATCAAATGTATTTTATTTTCAGGTCAAAATTGAGTAATCTTTCTAATGGGAGGGTTATTAAGGAATGTAATTGCAGAGTAAAAATATTTTCATTCCTTCATTACAAATTTCCTGTAGTAGTTGAAAATGACTTCGTGCGTGAACATAAGAGATGTAGCATGAATTAGTAGTACAAATCTTCTGTAGGAAGATGAATATACTTATTAAAATTTACTACATTCCTTTAAATTTCGAAATAATAATGCACTACAGTTCATCCCAGTCTCAAGGAATAAAATATTTAAAACAGACTTTCTAATTCATCTGTTCATTAAAACAATTTGAAAATTGAATAGTAACAAAGCTATAAAATAAGGATTTCGGTAGAAAACTTTAAAGAATTTGAATAAAAAAAGAAACCTCTGCAAATCCTGCCATAATTATCCCTGCGCGTGGGGAAGGGGAGAAAGAATTTCCACAACGTACCTTCTGCGTGTCGTAAAAGGTGACTAATAGGACAGTGGTAGCTGGGTTTGTATCCAAAAACCACTTATTTATGCACTAATAATGTTCATGCATGCCTCTAATTTCTGGTGCATGTTTGAGTACTCCACCCCTAGTTCTGAGGAACCAAGGGGAAAAAACTTCCTTTAAACGTGCTTAATACCCTTCTCAGAGAGTAACACGAGGGGACTACAGGAAATCGAACTTTAAGGCTGCTTATCTCAAGCCTGTCGCCACCAAGTGTTCGCAGCCAAGTTTTAATTCTTGTCCCCAGAAAAATAAAACTCAGACTGCTACGCGGAGGATTGAACCAGCGACCTCTAACAATATTAATTTGTTTCTTAAACTAACTTAGGTAAAGGAGTGTTGTCTTTAAAAATCTATAAAGAGTAGGAGCTGAAACTTTTGCATTCAAGTTTAAAAGAGTTAAATTAGTAAGTTTTCTGTATAGGAAGAATTTTAACATTTCATAAATTTAATTTCGAAAAACTAGCAAAATATATTAAATACTCTATGTACCATACATACAAAAACTGATCTGAAAATCAATCATAAAATTCATAAATGACCATCATTATTTTTGAAATGTTAAAACAAGATAATGTTACCTGTGATCACCTCTAAACAATAGTTTAGGTTCAACGTTACATTTTAGTAAAAATCAAACATTTCTAAGAATATAAAGCATACATTTTTCAGTTGCTTCTATTAAGATATAAAATTTTACCTAACCAAACCAAACCTAGCCTAACATAATCTCGTCTCTGGCAAACTCTCATTCCTCTCCTTCAGGCATTCCTTTACTGAATCAATCCACTTTTTCTTCGGTCTCCCAGCCGCGGTGGTCGATTCCCAGCACACCTCACCCACCCATATTACATCCGCCAGCCTTTAACCAACCCCGACCTCCACTACCTGCATCCATCCTTTTCCATATGATCAAACCATCTCAATGTACTCCGTTTACTTTCTCTCATTTCAACGCCATTCTTACACAACCCCACAACTCCCTAAAATGTATATTTCCTCACTTTTTCAATTCTTCTCACACCTAACACGTCCCTAAGATTGTCCATCTGAACCCTTGATACCTCAGATATATATCTCTTATTCCAGACCATAGTTTCACTACTATACATTAACAAGGGTAACAACATTCCCTCATGCAAAATCCTAGCGCACTCAAGACTTAGTCCCTTTACATCCACCAAGGATTTAATTGTAAAAGCCACTTTCCTTCCTACCATTCACAACTTATTCCCACCTGACACACTGAACTCCTGCACCACTCCGCATTCCCTTTTCATCCAACAAAATATCCTAAATATTTAAGCTCAGATTACTTGTTCCAGTTGCTCACCATCTAACATGACTTCACACCTCGGACTCTCCTCACTCACTACCATAACTTTCCTCTTATCTACATTTATTTTCAAACCCCTCCTTTTACACACCCTGCTAAACCCTAATACCAATCCTCTCAAACTCTTCTTCATAAATATAACATTAAATTAAGAGAGTACGTGGAAACCTGAAAGCTTTGACAAAAAGAAATGTTTTATTTATTTTGGCCAAAAAGTACAGAAATTCACTTATTTTAATGAATCAAATTCCAAATGTGCTTGTTACACTGCATTTGTACATAAACTGTGTACAAATGATGAAGTACACAATATGTTTGAAAACAGAGTTAGAAAATTTGGACAGTTCTCTGATTCAAGAAATTAAAAAGATTAGCTACCCACAAATCTAATGGACGTGATGGCAAGATGGTTTCCGCTCTACCATATGGGAAATAACAAGCTAAAATGTGTGGTAGCTACGGATGGGAATAAATAAATTTCATTATTTCAAGTGACAAGACCGAAATGTTTGAGTTCTCCAAGTGCTCACTAAGCAGCTAATGATAGTCCTTGATCCTCTCCCATTCCAATTTACCGAAAAGGCCAAAGGTTGTGGAAATCTTTGCTAATTAATAAATCAAACTCTCAAATATAGGAACTTTTAATAAAATATTCTCCTTTTCTCCCTTCCCTCCCTCAGGAAAGACGAAAACTCCAGAGTAGATTATTTTGCTAACACATACTAAGTATAGCTTAAGGTGTGATATTCAAACTAAACGTGAATGTATGCATATACCTAAAAATACGATTTTTAGCAGTATTATATTAAGCTCACTACTTTATTCACTATTTACGACACCTTCTGATGTCATTGGTGATACAATTTTCTTCATAATATTCTCCCCCCCTCCCACCATGTCTCGGCATGATTTCAATCAATAACAGTTAACAATTATCACAAATAGTTAAAAAAAAAAACATTAGAATTTGCAAACGTACACTTACAGTTCTATATTGCTGAAGCTCATGTTCATGTATAGACCGAAACTTTTTCTGCAAACGAGCAGATTGCTTTGTTACAATTTCTATCTGCTTTTCTTTTTCCGATGATTTCTTGGCTAGTGCGGCAACGATGCCCAAAACTTTTTTGGCCGCTGCTCTATCCGTCCAACCTCTCAAGAGAGCTTCTGCTTCTTCGACTACTTCGCCTGCAAAAGTTAGAAAAGACAAGAAAAATTAATGTACTTATAAAAATGGGAAAAATATAAAATTTTCAGTATTTTAAAACTGCAAATAAAAAAGTAAACCAATATACGTTAAATCGGAGCTAAGAGTGTTTGGCTCACAAATTTTAGTGTTTTCAGGTGGAATGATAAAGTTGATGACAATCCAATCCCCCCCCCCCCAACCAATAAAGCCAATAACAAATTTCAAAATTTATAATAAATAATCATGCTATACTAAGCAAATATATATCACAACGGTAAAAAAAAAAAAGTTATTTTTTTTCGTGCACTTTTAATTAAGAAGTTTGTAATTTTTTAGGGGGAGCGAAAACTGGCTTACCATCACGTCCACTAGATTTGTTGAGTAAGTGAACCATTTTAATAAACGAATGAATGGAGACTACTTACAAGGGAATAAGAAGCTGTTCTGGAAGGAAGTACAAAAGGTAAAAGAAAGAGGGTAAGTGGAAATTTCATAGAATAATGAATAGGAATGGTGCTTCCGTGGCTGATGAAATGGGTGTAAGGAGAATGTGGAGGAAACACTAAAAATCTGCATAATATTGGCAGTGATGAAGAAGTGATAGTGAATGTGTGTGGATTTAATGGTGTAAGAAGAAATAGGGAGGTAATAGGTAGAGAGAAAGTTGAAGAATGGCAAATCTGCAGTTGTAGATGGAACTACTGATAAAATGATAAAGAATGGAAGCGAGACTGTGATTGACTGGATGTGGAAGTTATGTAACAAGCGCTTGTGGAGTGTGTAGTCCAAAGGATTGGTGGAGGGCAGTGATAGTAACCTTATTTAAGGGTCAGGGTGATAAAAGAAACTGCGGAAACTATGGAGGAATTAGGTCATTGTGTATTGAAGAGAATATATATATATATATATATATATATATATACTATTAACATATATATATATACTATATATATAATATATTATATATATATATTATAATATTATATATATAATATATATATATATTACAGATAAACACCACCGCTCAAGGTTACAGACCTAATCTAGGAGGGGGTATACTCGATTATTGTCCGAACAAGACGAAGCCAAGCCCAAGGAGAGAGAATAACTCACATTCACTCACTCGACCAGTTGCAAACCTGGGACCCTCACTTTATTTGGCGAGTGCTCTACCACTGAGCTACCGGGCATTTTTTATATAAATATAAAATACACCAAAAAATACATATATGCACATACAAATACATGCATATACCGTACATATTATTATTATATTATTAACATGTTAAACACTATGCTGGTATTTTGGTTGAAAGAGTGCGTTGAGTGACTGAGGGGATGATTGTTGAAGAATGGTAGAGGATGTGTACATAAAAGTCTAACATTGAAGAAGTGAGTGAGAAAATAAGAGAAGAAAAAACTGCATATAGGTTTTATGGATTTGCAACAGGGGTACGCCAGGATTAATAGGAAAGTTTTGTGGCAGGTGTTAGTGATATATGGTGTGGGTGGTTGGCTTTTGAATGGAATAAAAAATGCATGTCGATAGTAAAGCGTGTGCAAGAGTAGAGTGGAAAGTATATGGTTTAACATTAATAGTAGAGTGGGGCAAGGTTGTATCATGTCTCCATGGCTATATAATTTGTATATGAATGGGGTGATGAAAGAATTAAAGATATTGGTGGCAGGGCAGACTGTTAGACTAATGGCGAATAGAGCAAAATGGAGAGTGCCATGCTTATTGTAAGCTGATGATTTGGTTTTGTGTGACTAATCCGAAGAAAGTTTGAGAGGATTGGTACAGGGACTTGGCAGGGAATGTAAAAGGAGGGGATTGAAAATAAATGTAGATAAGAGTAAGGTGATGGAAGTGAGTGAGAGGAGTCAGCTGTGTGAAATTATGTTGTATGGTTAGCAATTAGAACAAGTATCCGAGTTTAAATATTTAGATTAGATGTTAGATGAAAGGGGAACGGATGATGTAGAGTGTAATAAGAAAGATGTGTGGTAGGTAAGAAGGTGGCTGCTGCAAATAAATCTTTGGTGAATGAAAGGGGGCTAAGTCTTTGAGTGCGCAACCTTTCTGCATGAGGGTATGGTTAGCGGTGTTAACGTATGGTAGCGAAACTATGGTGTGTGGTTAATAAATGGTATAGATCTAATGTGCAGTTTGGTCAGATGTTAGGGACGTGCTAGGTGTTAAGAAGAATTGATAATATGAGGAATGAGCATATTAAAGAGATGTGTGGTATGAAGAAAGGCGTGAAATGAGGGGATAAATGAGAGCATGTTAAGATGGTTTGGTCACATGAAAGGATGGATGATAATCGATTAATTAAAGGATGTAGAGGTGAATGCTAGGAATCGACCGGCTGGGAGACCTAAGAAAAAAGTGGATTGAGTCAGTATAGGAGTGTCTGAAGGAATGAAATGTTAATTTGGTTCAGAATGATGCATAATAGGAGTGGGTGGTGGGGGATGAACCAAAACATTGACAAGATACCATAGTTGGGGTCCGTTGCGGTGATGTGGAGCCCTATGATGGATTTTTGACTGCGACAGGCTTGTACTTAAGCTTATGAGGAATGGTATGGGGGAACCTTCCTTTCGTCTTACATCATATTCTATTTAACTGTTATAT
>JABUQX010038141.1:25000-27500 GCA_015478945.1 Trachelipus rathkii
AAAAAAACTATTCTTTTTGTATTTGAAAATGAGTATATCCAAAAAACAAAAACTTTCCATTTCCATGAAGAATGGGGAGCTAGACTATTTTTTTTTGTTAGTATTGGTGAAAAATGTTGCTGTTTAATTTGTAGCACTTCTGTAACGATACCAAAGAAGGGGAATTTGGAGGCATTTCAATGCTTTCGATAGTAAATATAATACCGATTTTCCCCTCAAGAGTGAAGTAAGAAAGAAAAAACTTCATGAACTGAACTCTAAATTGACAGCACAGAGAAACATGTTTACCAAAACAAAAGATCAGTCGAAGGCTGAAACAATTGCGTCCTTTCAAGTGTGTCACAAAATAACCAGAAAATGAAAGCCATTTTCGGATGGAGAATATACATAAAGGAGATTTTAGTGGATATCCCAGATTCTTTATTCGAAAATTTTAGAAATAAAGATGATAAAAAAAAAGCTTTTAAAGACCTACAACTCACTCTCACGTAATACAATCATGAGTCGTATCGAATCCATGAGTCATAATGTAAATCAACAGCTTTTAAAAGACATGTATCAATGTGTCTCATTTTCTCTACAGTTGAATGAAATGACCGATGTCAGTGACATTGCTCAGTTGTTGATTTTCATCAGAATGGTATTTGAAGATTTTTCTTTTAAAGAGGAATTGTTAGGTATGATTTCATTGAAGGGAAGAACTCCAGGTGTTGATATTTTTCAAGGATTCAAAGAGCATGTTGATGATAAGATTCATTTGCCATTAAGAAAACTTATGTCAATTACCACAGACGCAGCTCCTGCGATTCAATGGATTCATAGCTTTATGTAAAAAAGATGAAAACTTTCCATAGTTTTTTAAGTTATCAGTGCATCATTTATCAGCAAGTTTTAGCCAGCAAGAGACTTTATACGAAAGATGTTATGGATTACTTTTAAAATTGTCAATTCCATCAGAGGTAAATCCCTGAAAAGGTGCCTCTTTAAATTACACTTGGAAGAAGGTGAACAAGATTTGCTTCTGTACACGGATGTCAGGTGGCTTAGTCGAAGTAAATTTTTGCAACAATTTCGCGACTTGTTAAATGATGTCATTAGTTTTCTTGATGAAAGAAATGAAGATTATCATCAATTGCGAAATCCAGAATGGTTTTGTAATTTGACATTTTTTGACAGTTTTTACGGAAACATTAAGTTCACTGAACTTGGAATTACATGGAAAAATAAAACAATTGGTAATATGATGAGTAGCGTTGCTGCTTTCAAGAATCAAGCAATGACCATGATCAGAGATTTGGAGAACAAGCAATTTGATTAGGTTTTCAAACATTCAAGATCACTTACAAAAACATCACACATTCATTTTCAACTCCGAAAATTGTTTCGGAAATCCGTGCTATTCTTCATGACTTTGAAATAGGATTTAATGACTTTTCCAAATTCGAAGAGTTGATTTAGTTTGTCATTTATCCATTCAACGAGCGCACAGAGCATTGAGAGCAACAATTCATTTCAAGTAAATTTGCAGAGTTATTTAAATTGAATAAAGTTACAGTGGAATATAAAATAATAAGCTTACGATCTGACAAGCTAGGTCTTCAGAAAGTGATATTTGGAACCTAGTTTGTAAGGAAAAATATCCTAATTTAAGAAAATTTAACCAATGTTTACATTCCTGCTTTGGATCCACATTTCTGTGTGAATCATCATTTTCATATTTAAAATTAATGAAAACTAAACAAAGGTCAACTATAACTGACAAACATACTGCCGACTGCCTACAATTAGCATTGCCAACTTTTATACCAGACTTCAAAGCTTTGGTTGGAAGCATGCATACCCACAAATACACAAATACTCCTACCATTCATTGCAATTGTGTGTTGTATATTATATATATATATAATATATAAATAATATATATATATATAAATATATATAAAATTTTATTAGAGTTATAGCAAGTCAATAATGGACATTTTGTTGTTTGTTTTTAAACAAACGGCGTCAAGTAATTTTTCAAGAAGACATTAATAGAACAGTGACACTAACCTCCATTTCACACATATAGAAAAAAACGTTTAGGTTTGAAAGATTAATAAAGATACAATGAGAGGAAAGGTGACTATTATGAATATTGGCATGGTTTGCTGCATCTTCCCCACAACCAATTTTCAGGCAGCCTCTGTACAAACATAGCCACAAGGGAAGATTATTTGATTGGCACCAATTACAAGAGCTCTGAAATACAGATTTATAATCATTAACTAAATATTTTCAAAAACAATTCAGAAAAATAAAGTGTTAGTAACAATTTACTTCTTATTTTTTTTAAACCTTAAAGAAATAAGGTTTATTTAACTATCTAAAAACCTAAATGAATATAAAATATAATAATAATATAATAATAATAATAATAATAATAATAAATGAATAATCAAATATATTATCAAAACTATAAATGTCGTTTAATTATTATTCTCACTTTATTATTTTATAT
>JABUQX010038141.1:32500-34346 GCA_015478945.1 Trachelipus rathkii
GGTTAGGTTAGGTTAGGTTAGGTTAGGTTGTGTTGGATTCGTTAGAGAACTCTAAATAACCAGATTTTTTTTTTTACAAATGTCTCCCATTTGAGACTAGCTTACTTCAAATCATCTCCCTTATATTATTCAACTTTTTTAAAAGTTCAAAAGGTTTGTTTTAAGTCATTCTTCAAGAACGGATCGACGAAGGTAACCTTCGAGCGGTTTATTCTTTATGAAGTAACTTAGATGATACTAGTGATACAAAAATATATTTTTCCTGATAGATAAAACTAACTACATAGTACCTACCTATGAACCTAATGACCAGGGGTACAAGTTTAATATTTATGAGATTTTTGATAGAATTCTTTCATGGGATGGGTAAAAGCAACTATCTATGAGCCACAAAGCAGCATTACAATCTTAACTTTGAGGAGACTATTGCTAGACTTATTTGTTCATGAGATGGATAAGACTAACTACCTATGAGCATAATGACCAGGGGTACGAGTTTAATATTTGAGACTTTTTCTACAGGTTTTTATGTTCATGGGATGGGTAAAAGCAACTATCTATGAGCCACAAAGCAGCATTACAATCTTAACTTTGAGGAGACTATTGCTAGACTTATCTGTTCATGAGAGGATAAGACTAACTACATAGTACCTACCTATGAGCCTAATGATCAGGGGTACGAGTTTAATAATTTGAGATTTTATCTACAGGTTTTTATGTTCACGGGATAGGTAAAAGCAACTATCTATGAGCCACAAAGCAGCAGTACAATATTAACTTTGAGGAGGCTATTGTTAGACTTATTTACTCAAGAGATGGATAAAACTAACTACCTATGAGCCCCCATGAGCAGTAGCAGTACAAATTTAACGACAGCTCTTATCAATACCATATCGGGGTTACTTTTCACTGAGACAACAAATTAAAAGAAATTAGCAATCAGTTTTTCGAACTATTTTTTAAATATGGTTAATCAATTTTGCATTAAATTTTTAAAATAAAAATTTAATATTATTTATTATTATTCCACAGAAAAAATAATATTTTAAACAGTGACCAAGGTGAAACTGACTGACTACGTCCCGGAAGACATTATTATTATTATTATTATTATTATTATTATTATTATTATTATTATTATTATTATTATTATTATTATTATTATTATTATTATTATGAAAGATGTATTAAAGATCTGAAAATGATAATATATATATTTATATATATATATATAATAATTGAAAATATATATATATATATATATATATATATATATATATATATATATATATATATATATATATATATATATATATATCAGCAGCATAGGATGATTTTTTACATGGGGAGACTGAAAAGGCATTTTAAAATAATGTTAAGAAATAAGTGCATTATGTTTGTGTGTGTGTGTGAGAGAGAGTGAGAATCATTCTCAACCTTACGTCCTAAAAGGCGAGCCTCATTTTATCAAATTTCTTCTCGTCATTCCACAGCAGAGTCAATTAACTCCGTCGTTGTTTTCGCTCAAAGGGCGAAGTGAGGCATCTCTGGCCTCAATGCACTCTTTAATCATGATTTTTGGAAAAAATTCAGTACTTAATTAAAACCAAAACAGGATATAATGTTATTTGTATTGATTATATATACCAATTCATTATTAAGGAAATATTACATAGGAAAATAATTGGGTAGGTTGAGCCTCAGAGCCTCCAAGCGCTAGGCCACTGATATATATATATATATATATATATATATATATGTAGCGGCGCACGAAAACGCGAAAGGTTTCAATGATAAATGCGAAAACGGTTAAACACCCAAATTCCAAACTGAACGAAGTACAATG
>JABUQX010038142.1:5000-38429 GCA_015478945.1 Trachelipus rathkii
TAATAGTGAACAATTTATTTTAGCTATCCTTGTTAGTTGAGTGAAAGAGCAAGAACTGGGGATCTCGGACAGTTGTTGTAACGTAGTAGGTTTCGCTCAACAGCACTCTTGAGTGAGTGAGGATTGTCGCCATGCTTGAGGAGAACTCGAGAGCGTTCAGTCTAAGATGGTGGGAGAATAACCAGTTTAATAGTGCAGATTATACTCGGCCATGACGCTACGACCTTAGAGATATTAGAGTTGAGGTATAGATATAGCGTTTTGTTAGTCACTTTCTGGTTCGAATAGACCACCTCCAATGTTTGTAGAGTTAAAGGTCGATTGTTGATAGGAGTTAATATATGTATGACCGACTACCTTTGAGAAGAGAATATTACACAAGGTGTTACTTACTTTGATATCATTGGCCTACGGCTTCAATAACTTATTAACTCATATAGTATAGTGATATATTAGTATATTTAACGATACAACGTGAAAGAATGTTTGTATGCTCAGACGAATATGCAGTGTAGTCTGCTCGTATGACGGTGTCGAAGCCACTCGATTGTTTACAGCTGTCTAAGGCGATTAATTAGCTCGCGTGAGTTGTCAGCGATGGGTATTTAGATTATTTAGGTTATTATCGTTATTTTGATTGTCATGGCAGAATAATTGAAACAATGTTAATTGTGAGATATTGTACTTGGTTAGCTGGGTAATTTATTCTTTGTTGATTTAAGATTATAACTATGGGACTATTAGTCATAGTTATTGCTAAGTTAAATGTTAGATATATTTATTTTAGATATGATCATGAGTCCACAGGAGCTTTTACTTCCTCATCATCAAGCGGAATTTATGATAACTCATTGGTACATACCTGAGAGTGCGTCTGACGAGTGTTAACAATAACCGGATGGCTCTCATAACCACTAGGTACTCATCCACCGTCCCCTAATAAAAGATACGACTTCATCCTCAAGCCGTAAGTTATTTATAATAGAGCACCCGGTTTTTCTCACTTCATTACCCTATTAATAATTATGTGCTGTTAGTACTCAATAAGGTCCAATGATTGTTTAAGATATTATGACATATATTGTGAATGTCATTTACGTTAATCCAAGTTATACAAAATAGTGTTATATATTTGATATGCTAAGATTAATCTTATTGATGAATAGCAGTGACTATTCATTAGTATAGAAGATGCTGGTATCTATATGATAGGATGTGGATACTTTGATTAATGGG
This sequence comes from Trachelipus rathkii, assembly GCA_015478945.1. Classification (NCBI taxonomy): domain Eukaryota; kingdom Metazoa; phylum Arthropoda; class Malacostraca; order Isopoda; family Trachelipodidae; genus Trachelipus; species Trachelipus rathkii. The sequence goes on from JABUQX010038142.1 coordinate 6,237, forward strand.
ACTTTGATAAGAAGTTTAATACTGAGCTTTAGCTGCCTGATGATAGCTAGAAAAGTAGGATAGGTTGATATTTGAGCTACTGTGTTGATAATTTCCTAATGTTAGAACTTATTCATAGTTCCAAATTGTTAATGTCTTATTCAATAGTTCCCAAGCTGAGTATTTCATTTATGGTTTTGGATCATTTATCCCATTTTTATACCATTTATTTTAAGTCTTCTGCATGCAAGGTTTTCGTCTTTAGAGAAGAAACGTGTTTGACTGTTGCTTTCTGTCTTAAAGTTGTAATGTTATTTTAATGTTTAAGCAGTCATGGATTTTTTAGGTTACTTTAACGAGACATTGGTAATTATTTCATTGATTCATTGTTAAGTTACGAACTGATAAGTTATTCGCTTGATCATAGTGTGAGGTTATTAGGAGTCTTGTGTATGTGATGTTGAGGTTATCAGAATGAACATACAGTGTGTATCGGTGTGGTCGAATTAGTATTCTAAATACTAGTGAAACTATGTTGGTCGACCACTAAGCGCCAGTACCGATGGGTTTGCACCCATCGTGGATATCTGTATTCTCTCAAAGTCAAAATTTCTTAATGGAAACAACTTTGTGGTCAGTGTGATAGGTTATGTTTTGATCTATGTTAAATTTTTGCAGATTTTGTTAAATATTACTATGATATTATAAAGAATTAAACATTGAATTGTGCCTAAGAGTATATTTCAAAATATTGAGCATATTTACAGTTTTGTTTAAAGATGATGTTAGCTATTTTTACAGATATAGTAATCTTTTTGATTTTTGTCAAGTGTTACAAATTTATTCGTCACGTAAATGTATGTTATACGAAGTTAAACATTAAAGACCTAAAGATTTATGTTGTTAATCATACAGAAAAAACATTTATTCTTATAGTAAACTTGTTTATAGTTTATCTGGAGTGAGTTTGCAACTTTTAAGTTATTAGCCATATACTAATTATACATTACTAGCCGTTTGATTGGACTATAGTAATCTTTATATATAAAAAGTTCCTGTGATAGAAACATAAAAATATTATATATAACAATTTTACTTGTAAATGTTTATATAAATGATGCATTAAATTTCTTTATGATTACGATTGTGCAAATAATTAGTGTTATTTGATTAAGGTGATTAGTACTGATATTATATAACATTGCACTCAAGGCCACGTATTAATCGTCTCTAAATTAAACACGAATTGGTATACACGTGCTTGTCCGATTTCTGGGAAGGAGCTGGACTAATGTGATATCCGAGTACATTATGTGAAAGACAGATTGAGTCCATTTTGATCTTACTATGAGTTGAAAATTGATATTCTTTAAATCTAATTTGTCAGGAAAGAAAAATGCCACATACTAATTTGTTCAGAGATTAAAGAAACCCATGTGTCTCGAAAATGTAGTAAATAGAGAATCAAGAGAAGATTGAGTAGTATGAGAAAAAAGAAGAATGAAGCAGAGCACGAGTATGTGATTTCTTTCAAGAAATAATAGCGTTATATTAAAGTGTACCGAACGGAGACAGAGGAGGACAGACATGTATAAGACCAGTGTAAATATAAGTATATATAAATTGATATTTTATTGAAGGTTGACAAAGTTCAAAGTATTGTTAGTAAACACCGATAGATAATGAGAACATGAGATGAAATGAACTATATTGGAATATAGAAGGGAGAGTATATAGATATTAATTATGTATTACATACAAATCTATCTCCGGTGTTTCTATAAATACTGCTACAGCAGAGAGAGATGAGCATGAGAGAAGCACGGAGTAGCGTACTACTCTTAAGACACTAAGCCTTATAATCAATTTACTGATAGGGCTGAAACTTATATCCTACTATAACTCATATAATGGTACGTTTTACTACCGTACTACTAACTCTCTCTGCGTCACCACTCTCCAAGAAGTATGTCTCCACTCAGAGAGATCGGATGCGATTCCATCTCAGAACACCGACAACTTCAATAGTGCTGTGATAATTTATGATATAAGCTTACCGGCCAGTGAGGTCGGTTTACGCTGAACTCTTGTAATGATAGGGCGCAGGCTATAGCTAAATATATATAGATATTAAGGCTGGATAAATATGAGCGTTAATTAAAGTGTAGTGCATCTGGTTTAACTTATATTACTATTATAGTGATGTTCATATATATACAGAGATTATATATATATATATATATGTATTATATATGATATAGTATTATATATAATACCTTAAATTCATGAGTATACAATATATGATATATCATATATTAATAATCAGTACCGTGATAACGGGTAGAGACTCTGTGACATATCAAGTTACGATGAGCTAGTATACTAGACAGCTAAACATTTAATTTTCCAATTGGCAAACTACCTTTTAAGAAAAAGGAGCGAAGTATTATTTAATTTCGGTAGAATGCCAACTACTATGTAAGTATTATGGAATCCTTAGAGATAGTCTTATTAGAAGATACATAATATAGAAGTTTCTCGAGTCAAAATAGACTATGTAAGTCGGACACATTGATTTACATATACTGTTTGTTAGTAATTAATTCACTTACTATATGTTATACACAGAATTTTATAAATAATGAAATAAGATAAGTATGTTCAATTTAAGCGCCTGTTAGTGTGTATGATTGCGCGAGAGATGTGTGTGAATAAAATACACTTATAAAAAACGCGCCTTAAAACACGCGGTAGCATATATAAATACAGTAATTAATAACACATATCGATAAACCGAGAGTCTATTGAGAGCGCATTCACTCATTTTATGAGAGTAGACACACCTAGTAGTAAACTGGATAATAATAAATATTGTGAGGGTGTACTTATGATAACATTGATGAAGCTTTAATATCAATACTGCTATTGATTTTCAACTTCATCATCGTGTAACATTGTGACTGGTAATGTAATGAAGCCAATAACGCACCGCATCTAAGTGAAGCTGCGGCTCATGTCGCTGACGACGATTTAAGAGGATAAGTTGATTGATGAGTTGTTGTTAATATAGATACCAGAAAAGATATATAGATAATAAAGCTCTTCTAGAGTGCGTGAATATTACTAATCACTCGCAAGTAATAAAATACTTTATAACTCAACCATTAATTAATATAATTAGTTATTACGTCATGACTATAAAAGTTACTAATAGAGATTTTTAATCTTTTAATTAACTCACTTACAATAGTCATAAACAAGTTACTACTACTACTACTATACTAAACTACTTGAACCACTAATACCTGTACCAGAAAGTTGATGACCAGAGTAGATATCAATAATAAATTACGACACAGTAAGAGCAACTACTATTCATTAGATGGGCGTATATATCCGATACTTTTCTGACCAGTGAGTATTGCATACAGTATGTTACTAATGTAAGAGAGACACTTATGGCAAAATCGACATAGCAAAATTATTGTATTCTGCATGCCTAACACTGATCACACAGCTCACTGGGTCATCACAGTATAATAAATACAGATCCTCTGGCTGTAGCTAATTTTTACTGAATCCGGTCAACAGACTACGGAATGCTGCACGCGATTTTATGTGAATATTAGGAATGCATCTTATTATATTATTATTATATTGGAGTTACTATTGTAAAATAAATGTTAAATATGGTATTATTATTAATTATTAATTTACACTCTATTATTTATTAGTTATTATTGTGAAAGAAGGTTATTATTGTTAAAGTGTTATTATTTTGGATTATTTTCATGAAAAATGGTGTAGTTTCAGATAGGGAGAGATTGAAAGAGATAAAGCACGCCTGATAGATATATATAGAGCATGATGGAGCTGTGGGGAGGGAAAGCGTGCCCTAGACGAAGCATGCTTTGCGTGACTGGCTTTACTGCTTTAGGGTCAACAAAACATGGTGGTGTGGTGGAATTAAAAGAAAGTGTCTTAACACACCGAACTAATATTTCATAAAAACGACGGAGGATTGTTTGTTTTTCAAAAAACTATTATATAATTTATCGAATCTCAATCAGAAACAGAATGTTTTTCCAAACTTTAATAATGAAACATGTATTCAATAAAAAAATAAAAATGTTTGTCAAGAACCTTAATAATGCATAAGGTTTTTTATAAATAAAATGTATCAGTATAAAATATAATATAGGACTCTATGTATACGAACTCTGCATATACACTTCTTTGTACATGGGTCTGATATAACACACATTAGACAAGTCAAATGCAAGTTTTGATTCAAACCCTACAGTACTCAGTCTCGTATACCTCTTCAGCTCCAATCTAACTCTATACCCCCGTCTTGGGGTTCGGTCTCTATCTCATGTTTGAACCTTACCATTTCTGATTCTTCAGGAGTCATCATCATCGTCCTTCGTCATTCTGCATTCTCTCATGCATTCTCTGCAATTCTTCTTCTTCCGCTATACATTCTGCGCAATTCTTTTTTTTAGTCGGGGCCTCTTCTAAGGGATCCTCAGACTCCTTTGAGAGTACTGAAACTATGTTATTCATATTTTACATAATTGGAAACATATATAAAGATACCAATATTAGGGTGTTAATTATATGCTTACTAACTCGGCACCGCACAGGCTATCATCGATGCCGGAACGGACACCTACAAAGACTCATTTGCTCTGGAATACGAAACTTCTTTTCATTCCTTCCTCCATCTTCATCTGTTATACACTCTGTGCTTTTCTTCTGACTCTATGTCCAGCACCAGCTCCGGCTACAGCTCATTTGCTCCGCCATATGAGACTTCCTCAATCTTTCTTCTTCTTTTCCTTCCTCAATCTTTCTTCCTCCATCTTCTCCGTCATGCATTCTGTGGTTTTCTTTTTTCCGTAGGGAACCCCTTCAGGGGTCCTCAGACTCCCTAAGAGTACTGAAACTATGTTATTCATGTTCTACGTCTTTGAAAACATATATTAGGATACCAATATTATGGTGTTAAGTAAGTGTTTACTACCTCATCACCGCAATGGGGTCACACCGGTGCCGGTACCAATACCTACAATCACTCATCTGCTACGTCATATGAGACTTCTTCTTTTTCCTTCTTTTTTTCCTTCCTCCATCTTCGTCTTCCTCTCTGATTTTCTAATTTTTTTCAGCAGGGCCCTCCTCAGAGGGTCCTCAGGTCCCTTTGAGAGTACTGAAACTATGTTATTCATGCTTTACGTCATTGAAAACATATATAAGGATACCAATATTATGGTGATAAGTACATGTTTACTCACTCGGCACCGCACCGGTGGCAGTATCGATACCTACACTCACTCATCTGCTCCGTCATATGAAACTTCTTTTTTTTCCTTCTGCTTCTTTCTCCTTCCTCTATCTTACTTCGTCTTCTTTTGTGCTTTTCTTCTTTTTCAGTCGGGACCCCCCTCCAGGTGGTCTTCAAACTCAGTTGGAGGTTCTGAAGAACTGAAAATTGGAATTTGCGTCATTAAAAACATAAAGAAAAATCACTTGGCCCTAAATGTGTATGGATCCAGAATTCCAATCTAGCTCCGGTATCGGCTCCAGCTCCGACTCATGGGCTCCGACACTTAACGTCAAGACCCTAATTTATTCATCCTCTTCTATCCACTCACCAAATATCATCCTTCTAAGTCTATTATTAAGGTTTTGGGAGTCTTATACCCCCCCTTTTGGGCGTAGCAACACGAAACCTCAGGCCAGGCACGCATCACCTTAAGCACTCACGGTGCCAAGTTTGAAGCGGTTACCTTAACTAGAAACCACTTAAAAAGCCTAAAATATGACTGAGCACCACAACACCGTTGATAATGCCCTAAGGGCTGCACTGATCCACGCGGGAACCCATACAATCGATTCGGCGCACCTCAAAACAAAATTTTATACCTAAAACAAAAATTATTAAGTACATTTTATTAAGTACCCTCTTTAAATGTACATAGCAAAAACACCGGCCGATATGGACATCATACTACTCAAAATAACAGTCCAAATCTTCCTCATACTATTGAAAGTAAATCCATATTTACTGTATTTATTATTATTAAATGTTTTTTTTTTGTAGTTCTTTACTCTCTCTCACAATTAATGCCTCTGATTCTACTTCCTCTTTCCTTTTAAAATGATTGTTAATAAATTGTGATGTTCAGGTCACGATGAGATTTTTTAATTTTACATTCAAAATTATCATGACTCCAAGATCACCAAATTGGACTGATATTTAATCATATCCGTGTATAATATCTGAATGTATGCAATAACATATGTGCCGTACACGGCTGTGCACTTTTGTTAGAGGGCTGACTTCCATACTCTCGTGTGTACTTTTATGAATGTCCCTTACAATAATTCCAAGCCTGTTGGGGCATTTAAACTATCATAAAAGCATTTGAGATACCTAATAAGATGTGAGCTCCTAACCCGGTTAGCGACATCCTCGCTGTAGAAGAAGAAAGTAGGGGGGCCAGTAGAGAGGAGCTCCTACGAAATGATCTCTGGCACTATGAGGCGGACGTGGTGTATCCCACGTCTGCCAGACAACCTTTCTATAAAACACTCAAAAATAATACAAAACCATAAAACTACTACAATAATTGTGTTTGATAATTTAAAAATAAATGTAGTGATCATATTAGTTGATAAGAGGATACTCAAAGAGAAGAATGAGGTCAGCAAATTGCAAATGCACTTATATTGATATAAAATAAAAATAAAATATTCAACTATCTTCAACTTTCACACATTACATATATATGAGTTGATATATGTTTTATGTTACATTAACATTATCATTGTACTCTATCACTTGAACTCTAGGTCTGATCGCCAAGAAAAGATATATTAACTATATTTCATGTGATGAAATTTCTACATGGCAAATAATTTTTTTCTGCCACTAGAAGAAACCAGAGAGAGAAAAATTCCCCTATTGTATCATTCAAATAACCGGATTCCAGAAGTTAATTACAGTGGGCATCGATATCTCTTGTCACCATATATATTTTATTACGGAAAACTTTTATATATTTGGCCTATATATAGAATGAATGATATAAGTTTGAGGCTAAACACGCTGATGATCACTGAAGATCCTCCTATAATCATCCAGGCTTAAGAAAACTCTATATCTGAAGTTATGCGCGAGTAATATAATATTATCTATAAAATGCAAAGCCATACCTGAGAAAATTCTTTCTTTTTTACCCTGTGAGAGTATTTTCCGATGCATCGGTAATAATGATACGAAAATGTTTAAACAAGCTCAAAATGTATTTTTTTTACAAGTATATTTCACAGTGAAAGCTCCAGTCGCTTACCCCATTTGACTAATCCTTTGAAAAAAGCCAAATGAAAGCCCTTCTAGTAGACTAAGATTAATTAATTAACATTACGATTATATATAAATATAAATTTAATTTAATAATAATAATATTAAAATTGTTATTATTATTTCCCCAATTGTGGTTTTATTGTTATATATTTAGATGTTGATTGTGTGTGTGTATTGTAAATTTATTTATCGGTGGTGTATAGGAGTGGATAGATGGATTTAGTGCTTAGATGTTTGAGATTGAGTCGACTCGTGTGTAAACAACACACAACTACTCACTTAAGTCTCAAAATATAATATTGATGCATTTTCAGTCTGTGATTGCAGAAATTGATGGATTGTATTGTTGTTCAGTAAGTAACAGTTAGAATAGGAATAATCTTTCTACTATTTGAATATCAATATGATGACTCCTACTGTATAAATATATAATTGAGAATTAATAACACTCTCAGCTAGATATTTATTACTATCCTGAGATTAAGAAGACTTGCTTTTATTACACTAACTTGATTGAAAATTTAATTAAGTTTTAAATAAGCTTTGGATCAAATTCTTATCTGGAATTATTTGTATTGATTTTATCATCTGCAATTATAAGCTCACTATAGAATTAATTGCTCTGATTGTATTATTCTATTTTATATTTACGTATTTAATCTATCGAGTCCTACTTATGCACATCTCACCTACAATCTACAATCTCATATAATTTATTTTAATTATTATTATTTAATATATTTATACTTTATATATATATAATATATATATAATTTTAATTTAAATTATATTTATTATTAATTTAATATAATTAATTATAATAATTGATATTCATATTTGATAATGGTTTACATACTAATATACTATATATAGTTATCTATAATTTGAGTGCTTAATATATGTCTATATATATATAAAGTCCTATCAATCTGCGATTTTTAATTGTCCGTTCAGGGAATATACTATATATCACATACTCCCTAATAATAGATAGATTAAGATGGTAGTTTTTTGTAGCTAGTGGTTTTACTTCACTCTGTAATAAATAAGTATTATTTGAGAGCGGACACGGTTATGTTATTATATATATATATATATATAGTTTAAGGAGAATCCCAGTCTCACAGGTATGCGATATACATCTATTTTCAAAGTGCAATTTCTCCTGATAAAAAGTGATCGGACGAAGACAACCTGAGACTGGTACACAAGTGAGTGATAGAACGCTCGTTATCACTCCGCGATTCCGGGTTTGTCTAGAGATACTTAACAGGAAGGCATCCTATGGAGCTGTTTGAGGATTAGCCGCGCGTGGCACTGCACGATTATGAAATATTGAAAATTCACTGAACGGCTTTCCGTGCACTGGCGAGGAGAGGGCACCAGCGTGCCGCAATGGATCGATCTTATTTATCGCGTCCCTTGAGTTTGTAAGGCTCATAAGAACAGCTTCAGTGAGAGAAGTTATTGGTTCTATTAGTGTCTCCGTGGAGCCTGCTTATTCGGAGCGCTGTTTCACTCAAGTTCGAATATGGTACACTTCAATACCTTAAAGCTGTGGTTCATAAAAGCTGTGGTCCAAACTGATTGATAAAAGAGGATTACATCGGCATATATCTGTTTACATAGATGGCAGGAGTAGAGAAAGAAATGATTTAGCCTGAGAATGGGTGAAGTGTCGAGAAGAGACAGGTTAATTATGGTAGGGCGAGATTATGGTCTCGCACCAGCGGGAAACCAGTCTTCTTTGCTATATTCGCACGTGAGAGATATTGATGCTTCTGTCTCCAACGCATGATTAAAAGGACGGTTTTTTTGGTTATGATCTTAACCTTCGTTGTTGGAAAGTCTGGCGGTGGAGAGTATTAAAATTACTATAATTTTTCATTCAAAATATAAGAGAGTCAAATATCAGGTTATCAACACACAAGCTCGATTTTTAGGGTAACAAACTAAAACCTAATGCATCTGCAAAATTAACTGCTGGAGCATTTGAACGAGGACTCCAGGTGGGATACGTGTTATATTCTATCCAGAGCCACCAAATCGCTGAGGTCACTGTAAGTGTGAAAAAAGAGTTGTTAGACAGTCGCGAAGGGATTATTTTTATTGTATCATACTGTCCAGCACACCATGAACATGAGCCGATAGTTATGCGATTAAGTATTATTGTTTACGAGATTTTCGATTCGGTTATGATTCGAACCCCAAGATCAAGAATCAAGCACAGCTGCTTTAAAAACATATTATCATGTTTGAGGTGGTTGTGGGTCTGTTTGTTATTGACAACTGTTATGAAGTATTTTTTTTTTCTCTAAATCTTTCTCCCACAGGTGTTAGCTGGTGGTGAACACACATCACTTAGGAATTGCCAACTGCAAAGAGAGGCTCTCCGCCCGAACGCCCAACCGGGAGGGATCGAGAAGAGAGCGGAGGATTGGGCAAAAGGACTATTTAGAGCTAAGACTGTGATTAATAACTTGTTGAATAGAAGTTTTTAAAGCGCAATGCGGGAATTGGTTGAAGGGAGAAAATTGAGTAATAGTCCCTGTGGCTATCACCTCCGCACACACATACTTTCCTACTCACACTGGTCCTGCTGGTCATAAACGTAGTTTGGAATGGATTTTTAAACATTTGAGGAGAGGGGTCTACACTATTGTAATGTTTCAACTTAAGGTCTATATTCGGGAATGAATAGGTCAGCTGGAATCATAATAAATATATTATATATTAAATTATATATTATTATAATTATAGTAGTATTATAATTTTTATAAATATATATGAGACCCTCAATAAATATCATTTTAGTAAGGTATACTATAAATAAATAATAATTGGTGTGGACCATAAATCTATCATGTATATATAAATATATATAAATAATATATGGCTATCCTATCCATAGGTAATATATAAAGCAAAAGAGAGGACCAGGTAGAAGTCAATCACAAGAGATGGAGGATAAAATAAAAATAGAAATCATCTATACAGTGATAGAAGTGTTTGTGCCAATCTAAACGTTCATAGGTAGGGAGTCCAGTGTTAACGCATCCCAGGGAAAAAGGGATTAGGAGATCAAAGAAGGAATACTTAGGACTTAGTTGAGAAAAGTGACAGAGTGATACTACCTACGAGGGGTGACAAAGGTTGAAAGTCTGCGCACGTTAAATAAAAACAACTTCGGTAAGAGGAGATTCTATTTAAATTCAAGAGGTCTGCTGCAACTCAGAACCTATAGAGTATAAACTCACTACTGGAGCCAAGTAATAGATTGAATAGACAGTAATAGATCAGGAAGAACAGATTAAGTCGTGCCTACTTCTACTGCCAATAGAAAAGTCTAGTTAAACGAGGGAATTGTACGACGTAAGTTGGGGATATAGGGTACTTTTAAATAGAGAATGAGAATTTAAAGTCAGAGAGAAAATAATTTGAGTACCTCCTAAAATACTTTTATACAAAAAAACACAGGTTTACTCCCGAGATTTATATTCCGGCGGTTGGCAGAAGTCGCGATAACATAGTCTGAACCGTTACTACCAGCCAACTATTGAGTGTAAATATAATAATTATATTTAGCTGAATCTTAAGGTTTCTTTACAAAGATTTTTAGATATATGTTAGACGAACACACAGAAAAGCCTCCGAAAATGGCTGATCCGCGCAGCGTGGCCATGTTGATGTATGTTATGAAATGGTATGGTAGAAGGATGGTGGGAAACTTGTTAGAGAACAAGAACAAGTTGATGCCTATAATAGTTGGCTTAGGAATGCAAGAAAATGACCCATTAAGGAAGTATTTCAGAATTCCCTTTTTATTGGAAAGGGTAAGTGACCCAGCCCGTGGTCTCAGGAGACACAAGAAGAGGAGCTAACACAAATACCCTGGTGGGTAAAGGATAATCGTACAACAAAGATTTGGCTTTGTACGACCGGGTTCGGAGGGAGGTTTACTGTGGTGTTTTCGCACAATGGAGGGGTTTACGCCATGAATGAAAAGTAAGTTGATTTCAACCAAGTCCATGTTATTATGTTGACTTGGTTGGTCGTTTGGAAGAGCAACCAGAATGTTCATATATAGGAATGAGACTTTGAGAGATGGCAAGCATACTAAAAGAAACGGACTGCTAAGACAAGCAGATAACCAGGAAGGAATAAGATGATGAGAAAATAAGTGAGGCTTGGACTCTCCTACCTCAATAAGCGCAGATGTAGGAAGGGTAGATCACCAAGGAGAAGGAGTCAACCGTATATTGAGAGATAAGAGGTTGAAACAGAGAAAGTTAGGTGCAATATATATGAGGGATACACATAATATTTTATTGGATTCCGTTGGTTACAACACGGTCTACCTTCCATATTAGAAGACCTCTTGAGAGGCAATGAGTCCCTCCAAGTTGAAGTATTTTTTGGTATATTAGACTGGTACAGTCCTGAAATTAGGAATGGGAGACTTCCTTAGTCATAACACTTAACAATCCCGCGTGCCCCATTGCTGATGGCAGAAACGCTTTGTAATGTTTTGCTGCACTTTACGTAATTGAGACGGAGTTTTTCCTCCCCAAGCCCCGCCGTTCATCGTACCTTTCTGAGCTATCGAGAGCCAAGTCCGACCCGTTATCGATATAATTATATAATATCGAGTTCGTTATACGAGTTAAATGGGTATTACACCAGCACTTACACGAGAGATTGGATAATGGTCATTAAGCGAACGAGTTATACATATTTACAATAGCGTATATTTACGGTTATCTTTACAGAATTAGACGGCGGGACTTGCAACAACTGAACAGAGATGATCAGGGCAGGGCTTGCGATTATATAACGAACCGAATGATAGGTTTGGGCTTTTGAGCGGACATAAAATTAAAAATAACAGAATGATTGAATCTAAACACGACAAATTTGAACAAACATTAGGTTAACAAAGTGTAAAAAATCACGCAGCATAAGAGTGAAAAAACACTCGTGAGTAATATAAGGTAATAGTAATCTATAAAAAATTAAACTCACATGAATTAATAGACAAGATACGTAGACAAGGTAAAATTGCCATCCCTGGTTAAAATGCTTATCAACGTTATGATATAAAAAATTAAACCAGAAACGCAATAATCTCTTAACACTTACTAAAGTCTAAACCAACATAGCTATTATGCAATTTTCAAAACGTACATTTCATTATAAATCTGAGGTATTCTTATATTTACTAAACTTAAATTAATTATCGAGATAAAATTCACTCTATAAAAGGTATCAGGAAGGTTAGCTTTGAGTATTGAAAATTAGTCTACAACCTATATATTTACTATTATATATATATATATTATATATTACTTATATATATAATATATAATATCTATATATATATATAATATTATATATTTAATATTATATATATATAATAAAAAATAATATTATAAATAGATTTATATATTATATATATGGTGTAATGTATTATATTTATTAATATATATATATTATTAAGAAGAAATATGAAGATAACTGAGTTATTTATAAACGTATAATTTTAAATATATGTTTTTTATTAGGTGTTATATATATTAATAATATAGTAATAATAATATAATATTAGATAAAGTGCAGGAAATACCTAATATTATATATATATATATTTAGTTTTATATATATTATAAGATAAATAATCGTTGCAAATCAAATTGAATTATATAATAAAAAAAGTATTATCAAATATAAAAATGAGGATATGCAGATTAATAATAAATATATATTAATAATTACCAAATATTAATATATTATATTATATATATATATTATATATTCTCAATTATTATATTCATCACAAAAAAATATATTATATATATATATATAATTTATATATATATATATTATATATATATTATTATATGGTTATTTTTATGAGGAATAATATATATATTATTAGTATAATTAAAGCCTTATATATATATATAATATTTAATGAAAGGTGAGCAGGACAAGGCTAATCATAAACTGTTTTAATATAAAAAGATAAAAAATTTTATAATCAGAAATCGACACGTAAATCGTCATAAAGACTTTTGTAGATAGAAAATAAAAGGGGTTTGGGGGAAGGCCTCTAGGGGAGATATTGCGGCCCTGGAAGTGAAACACAAATAACATACACGGAACACACTAACAGTATATACTACATATCTATAAAGAGTAACTGGGCGAACGTTTCCGTCGAACTAAAGAGGGCTTACCTTGAGTGGGTGCTATGACACCCTGAGATTGAACAAACTAGTCTGTACTGAGTGAAAAGTACCACCTCAGGAAGGTAACTGAGTTACATAAGTAATTAGTCGCTAAAACTATAATGTACTCCAGTAATATGGGCGAGAGGAGAAGGGGTGATCAGGAAGAGTGATATATAGGTTGTCACATCACGAGAAATAAAAGGCTTAGGAAGAAGAACGTAAATGGTTTCATAAGATATGACTAGCATAGAAATAAAGGAGCGGTAGTGTTGAAAGGTTAAGGTTTATTGGGGGTGTGAAAAAGTATAAACAAAATCAATAATACATGTACACGCGGGGCATCTGTAATAGCCACAACATAAAAGTAGCTAGCGAAACAGTACGTGAGAGAATAATGAAGGGTCACTCCCGGGCGAGTTCTGTCAGAGACAGGACACTGTTGAATTGAACACGGTCAGACATAAAGAACCACCACGAGAAGGTAGATCTTTCGTTGAAAAAAAAGTCTCTATAAGGTTAAATGATAATATATGAAGTGACAGGGTGACAGGCGGTAGCAAAACTGTCACCAAAAAAGGATCAGGCACAGAACGGGTGTACGTTCCATTATAGCTTATAGACTGAATAGAATACACACGGGAGAGCTTTGAAGCGGAGGAACTTAGGAGAAAGAATATGCGCGGATGAAGTAATCAAATGAACGAATACACACAGAGGGACATTTTAAAAACACTGGAAAAGACGTACAACACACAACATAAAAGTATGCTGGCCGAACTGTTACGCTGAATTTCACAAAGGGAGATCCCCTGGGGGAGCGCCCCGCCTATGATTAAAATTCTTCGCCAAAGAGAACATGAGAAAATGTTACCAAAAGGACGAGAGGAAGAAAGAAGTTAGAAATGAGCAATTTAGTCAGTTGGAGTAGAAATTAATGCTCCTGCTCCATACGGCAGGCCGAGTTTGACAGGAAGGGTGGGGACAAAAGCTGTCCATCGTCAAAGACTGATGACAGTGCGCTTACTACTTCAATAAGGGTTTATTCAACAATACTTAGGTCTGAATCGAGACTGGTTTCTTTAGCCTTGAGTACCAATCAAAGCGTCTCATATAAACCAGTTGGTGAAAGAATTTTCGGATCATTCAAACGCAGAAAAAGGTGTAGTATATTTCCGAGTACCGTGTATCGACTTACACAATAGATCCTTCAAGTAATATTGGCGAAGCCGCTACAGGTAGGGGCGTAGGCCAAGCATAAATCAACTAGGAAACAACAAACAAAGCAACTAGTGAAGTGGGAGGAACCGAAAAGAATATTCAACTATAAACTGTTTAATATGTATAGGTGCCTGGAGAAACAGAAATAAAGGCTTGCCAGCACCTTGTCCCATCTTTCACTTATATCTATAACTCACAGTAATAACGACGGTAGATATAATATATAATAGTATATTTAAAGTTCTTATTTTTCACCTATAAAATATTTATATTATTATATATTTACTAGTCACTTTTTATAATTGTTATAGCATTGTATTATTTAACAGTATATATTATAATATAATCCACGATAATTAGTACTAATATATATTATATGTCCTGCCTACTTAAACTATATAGGTAAAACTTGTGAAAATAATATGAGGTATGATATTTACCACACTATTGTCATCTCAATTTCCTGTAAATAAAATTACGAGCCTATTTTCTTTTTGTGACTAAATTATTTCTTCTCATTAAAGACTGGATAAAATCATATATTGAACGATTAATTCATTATCCGTCCAAACTTTATTTAACACCTGCAATTACACTTAATTGTAAATGCAAAACTAGACGCCTTATAAAATTAAACCTTGAAAAAAAACATTATACTACCATTTATATATATATAATATATAATAATACTCAATAACCAAAAATAGTATATAAATAGTATTTATTTATACGGTATAAGTAGTATATATAATATAAATTAATATAAGATATCTATTATAATATATTAGATTATATTATATTATATATTATATATTAATATAAATATTATATATATTTTATATACCTGAGCCATAAATAGGTCACTAAAATATATGGCCAGCACTCTAGAAGAGACCACAATTCCAATATTCTCAAAAACTCTACACGAAAATACGGAAAAAGGAAATACATTGCTGGAATCCTGTCAAAATTTTACAAAAGGAAAAAGTAATTAAAACAAAATAAAAACATATAACTCGAAACTACACAAAGAAAGCAGAGAATCTGAAACATTTTTGAGAAAATTCCTGGATAATATAATCTCTTGGTTAGGCGCACAAATGTAGAAAAAAATAGATAATTAAAAACAAAATAAAGGAGGGCAGATTCTTTTGTGTGTTGGGGGTGCTGGAACATAGTATAATAATATAGTATTTTATTTGTAAAGTATTACAATTAACCACGCCCGCAATTTTTAGGGGGCTTTCGAGGCTCGACGCGGGAATAGGCATTAAAATTTAATGGGCCACTTGTTTGTACAGTGGGGGGGAATCGCATAATTTCCATACGTCCCGTAGGGGAGGGGCTGGAAGGAAACTCTCACTGCGACAAAGGCATCAGATAGCGGGGGAAAAGGCCCACCCCACAAATTACTCATAAGAGCAGGGGTTTTCCGCGAGACCCTAACCACACCGGAAAAGAAGGCTGAGGGAGAACCTTAAGTCTTCCGCCGTAGTTCCCCGGAAGGGCCCGGGACTCCCTGGGCCCCAACCACAGCCAAAGAAGCGGGAGGATATTTTATATCAGTTCACACCGGGAGAAAAAAAAACTGTGGGAGGATTGGCTGGAGCGGGGACGAACGATATTTCTGTGCCAACTTTTCCACACAAAGGGAGAAAAGGTGTGGATTGAAAACCAGTCCCGGAAATATAAAAGTTTGAAATTATGTTACGTAACCACGAACTCTGCCATTGGCCGGTGGCGGTAAATATATTACCCTTGGGGTATTCTTTAGTTAAAAAAAAGCAAAAATTTTATTAGCAAGTCTTGATTTCATTCTAAACCAGAAGTTAACCAATTAAACAGGTCACTCTAAAATAGGCTTCTCTAAATCATATTACTTCTGCACAGGTGGAGGCATTATTAACAATAATTTTTTTATTGTATCTTTTTTTTCCTTTTTATTATAATTATTTATTATTAATTGGTTGGTTGGCGGCGATTTTGGGTTGGACTTTGCGGAGGGGTAGAGGATTTCTTCTGCGAGGATAACGATTATGGTTGCGTGTAACAGCCAGATGGCGAGTGGCCAACCGAAGCAGGCGTTTTTTTATTTTTGAGTTTGCAACCCTACGCTTTTTTTCCTGATTTCTATTTTTTGTTGATTTTCTCGGTTTGCATTTTTACGCTTTTTTAGCAACTAATCCTTTTTATACTTTTTCTCCTTGGCGGATGCTACCAAAATTGTGAACCAGAATTCCAAGGGTCTAATTGTCCCACTTCGGGTATCCTCCGCTCCCTTTTTTTTTCGCAGGCGTCACGACCAGTAGACACATTGTGGGCTATGAGGATTTATTTTATGAGAGACTATTGGATTCGCCCTGCGGGCTCTCCTAGAGGCTGTAGCCTCATATATTTATTATATATATATATATATATATAGGTAGTTTTATATGAGATAAGAGCGGAAATAAGTATACATTAATATATATTATTATATATATATATATAATGCCAGGTCATCAGCATAAAATATAGGTGGAATATAATATATATAATATATATATATAATATAATAATGAAATAATAATGAGTGATTAGGGTAATATATATATTTATTAAGCTTATATTATAATATATATATTATTATAGTATTATAGTGAGTACTATACTATTAGTAACATATATAGATAAGCTATTTGAAATAAAACTTCTAAAAATATATAAAGAGTGATGTAATATATTCAATCAGCGAAAGAATTTAAAAATTAACTGGCGCGAGAGCC
The DNA here is from genome assembly GCA_015478945.1 of Trachelipus rathkii. Lineage (NCBI taxonomy): Eukaryota > Metazoa > Arthropoda > Malacostraca > Isopoda > Trachelipodidae > Trachelipus > Trachelipus rathkii. The sequence continues at coordinate 23,801 of JABUQX010038142.1, forward strand.
AATACCCTCACCTATCTCGATGTAATTATATATTGGAGGTCCTAACTCAAAAGGGGTGACCTAAAATAAATGAAAGGGAGAAGACTAAAGGAAGAGAGGGAGGAAAAGTGTATCGATATTAAAGAAAAATTTTAAGTAGAAAATTCAGGAAGGATAATCAACAAAACAGATCGTAAGGAAAGTTTATTTTACATTTCTATAAAGGAGAATTTTTTAAGGTGCCTTGGTATCGATATTTCCAAATAGAGACGCAAAAATAATATAATTTAGTTAAAAACTTCCGGACCATATTTAAGAGCTATAAGTAAAGTATGGTAGACGAGGATAGGAATTGGAGCCTAAAAGAATTCTTGTTTATAATCGTGGAATTAGAAGGCCAAAAAAATAAACAATTTAGATTCTACGCTTTAGCAAAGGGTAGCAGTAGTACTACCGTCAAATGATACACGAGGAGAGAAAGGGGATGAAGCAAATTAGAGTTAACATTATTTTTACAAAAGATCAAAAAAAACAAAAAAGATTCGAGTTGAAGGCTGTGGTGATACTCTCTAAAAAAAGGAAAATGTATAATACTAGCGGTCTTCTCTGCAATGATTGTTGATATACACATGTGATTATAAGAGATGAGGAATGTGAAAAAGAGCATCGAAATAATTTAACGAAGTTGATTAAAAGAGATAAAACCGGTAAAATTTTACATGCGAAGGCAGTGAGAGTCCTGTAGCGAGAATAATTACGAAAAGGAAACATAAGCACGATGTTAAAGAGAAGAATTATTATTATTTATTATGGTTTATACTAGTTTAAGATAAAATGGAAATCACTTAGAGAGAATATCATTTAATGCAACAAACACGCACACACTACACGCTTACGTCACTGACAACAATACATACGCAATATATAATATAATATATTATAATATATATATAATATATATTATATAATATTAATATATATTATAATAATATTATATATATAATAATATTATTATATTATATAATTAATATATAATAAATTAATAAATATAATATTAATATTATAATAATTAATATATAATATAATATATATTAAATAATATAATATATATTATATATATTATATAAATAAATATAATATATTTAATATATATTAATATTCCCACATATGACTTTTTATTCTTCAAAGATTTTCAACGAGAGAATAAAACTGAGGGAATTTATATATAAATATGTTAATAAAGAGCCTTATTTGAGGTATGGAGTTTTACAAATAAGGTAAACAGCAATAGAGAATATACCAGTTACAGAAATATAGACTTTTATATTTGAGAATATAAAAATGTATCATAACTAACATTAAGTGAAGAGTAGAAATGCCAAGAAATTACACTGTATATTTTAGACACCAGCTTAATGAACAACATATATATAATATAAACCGGTTAGGTGTCGAGGTTTGCGAGAGAGTAAATATATCCTTTTTATTCACCTACAGCTAATTGTAACTTAGGAGCGATTTACGTCTGGGCGAGAGGATTGTAGAGAGAAGAGGGGGGTAAGGAAAGAAGAGTGGTGGTCGAAGAGAAGGGTTTTATAAATAATAAATTTAGATATATGGAGAGGGGAATATTAAAGTAACTTAGCAAAATACATTTAGATATAAGTGTATATTTTTATTAATTTAAGTTATTTATATAGTGGTCACAGTCGAAATTAAAATATATTTAAGAGTTATAAATTAATATAGAAGGATTATAGTGTACACATGTAGAGCTTCAAGAGAATATAAAATTGTTGATAAATATAGAGAAATTATAAAATAGTTAGAATATAAAATTATAAAAATTTAACCATTTAGTATTGGTTAATACAATGATTAATTTATTTGCAAATAAAAGAATGAGGGGAAGACATAATTAACGACGTTGGGAGAAGGGGTATTTATTATCATAGCGTGAGGTACGAGAGAAAGGAGGGGGGAGGTGGTTTGGAAACTATCTAAATGGGTGGAGGAAGATTATGGGGTAAGTGAAATAAAAATAACGTGGGATAAAGTGGTGTAAGATAACAGAATTATTTATTCCTTAATAATAATAAATTCAAAAATTGTAAGAAAAATTATAATAAATGAAAAAATAAAAAATTAACTTTCTTTATTTTATTATTTATCCTATCAATATAAACAGATACCATCTGTTATTATTATATATATATAATATATACTATTAATATAATAATTAATTATTAATATATTAAATTATATAATTATATAATATATAATATATATAAATATATATAAATATATATTTACTGATATATATATAATATATATATAATTTTAATAGGAAATAGAATATGAGTATACTAATTAGAGCCCATAGTCATGGACTACTGTTAGGCCTACTACCTTAAAAAAAAAAAAATAAAGATACATGATTAATAAATAGCTAAAAGTATTGACTTTCTCATAGTAACTAATAGGGATAATTTGATTAAATTTATAAGGTTATTTTAATTATTTTTATTTTTTTTTTTTATGTTATTGTATAATCAACATAATATAACCCAAATAATATAACTCACGGGACAGAGCCTACTATTCAAGGAAGGGTGTGGTTAACACATAACGCCACAGAAAAAAGTTATAACAAACTTAAATATTATAAATTACGTACAAGTAATGAGCAACAGACACTGCAAGGCTTTAAAATATTGAGAGGTGAGAATATGAGAAAAATACAGACAGGAAAACATCTAGAAAAGATGGATAGAGAATCACAACATGAACAGAGATTGTGGCAAAGGTAAAAAAGTATAAGGAAGCACCGACAGCGAGAACTTAATAAGCCTGGTAGTATAACCTACATCAACAACAATATCTTTAGTGCAGACAACATAGCACTCATCTAGTATCTATACGAGGTGACGACGTATAAAAATGATGGTAGAGGTACGTATTATATAACGAGTGATAAGTCTACTTCAGAGAGCACACTGCCGCACTGAGTCGAGAGTAACCTATTAATAGAAAAGAGTAATAAATGCACTACAAACATCATAGGCGAGCCGAGCATAAGAGATAGAGGTCAAGGAAAAACTGGAAAGTACGGAACAGTATATATATAAGACCTTTATTATTATGTTTCCATTTTGAGACTCGACCTAACTATTCCAAAATAGCCTGAGGTTGAAAACTCATTAGAGCCCACGTACCTACCGATATGAGAGCAGTAACATCATGGGCCCCCACGACCACACCCCCTCAATCTATACAAAGGGCGGAAGAATAAGGAGCCCTGAGTATACCACGCCCTCGGAGCACTCGAGAAGAGAGAGAATACCAACAAAGTTCCACTCGAGCAGTTTCTATAAACAAGAGAACATATACCAGTTTCCCATCGCACGCGACACCGCACCTTAGCAAACCCCGTTGTGATGTGAGGTATTCCAGAATAATTTTTGGGTTTGGGTTATGTATTAAAGAGCCAAGCGAGGATGAAATTATATATTCCGATTTCTAAACAGAGCAGTGACGGGAGAAGGACCGTCGGAAAAGAGAAATACATTGGAAAGTTTGGAAAGGTGTCTTAGAAAAGGGAGATTTGTAGAAGATTATAATATTAATTTGAAAGATTGAAAATTTCACAAAAACAGACGAAAAAAAACACACGAACACATACCAACACAAAACACAGGAAATCACCATTAAATCTTCAGATCATATCAGCGAGAGAGAGACTCAAGAATCGGAAGATTAACGCACGAAAGACAACTCTAGAAACGATAAAAAGAAGAGACAGAATTTGGAGAGAAATAGGGAGATATGAAAGAAACTCGAAAATTAGTCGAGTCACGGCATAATTAGGTGGGGAGGAATAAAGAGTTAAGATGTTGCAGGCTGCATGTAAAGAGGTCATTTAATTGAAAAGTAGGAAAGATAAGAACAGAACCCTGAGTTGGGAGGAGTATCTCTAAACAATAATTGACAGAAAGGAAGAAAAGAAAGTCAACACATAATCAACACACACAAAAGAAGATTATTAGAAACAAGAGATTTTTGGAAGGAGAATTAACTAGACATAAGTAAGCTAAAAGAAGGAGGAGAGGAAACTCCAAGGAGGGGAGCTTGGAGAGCAGCGTATCTGCTTATTGCGCAGTAGTCCCGGTCTATAATGCATGCTTTGGATACTAGTCTAAGAGGTAATATTGCGCTTCATTACACCAATACGCTAAATCTTACCACTGTAATTATCCTTAAAAAGGGACGGAAAACTATAAAATCAGTAAGATAGTAGAAAGTATATTAATAATGCCCCAGTATAAACCTTCACAGAGGCGCCGAAAGACACCGTAACTGGCGAGTAACGTAAAAAGATATATGTGAAATGAGATTCCAGAATGGAGTCTAAAGAAATAGAAGAGTATTGAGAAGAAGAGTTTCAAAAGATCTTAGAGAAAGAATACAAGTAAAGAGCTATAGGGCGAATAGTTAGAGGATCAGAGCGGTCTTCCTTTATTTATTATCGGAGAATAGGTATGGACACATGTAGAGTCGTGAGCATTTCCAAAACACTGAGGGATTAAAGTGGTTATGAAATTGAGTACACATAGAGAATATATAGATTGAACCGAGGGGCGGGGATAGCACGGAGAGTCACACCCCTAATTCATAACTCGAGAGGAGGAAAATGCCTATCAAAGACCAACCCGCTCTTCCTAAACTTGATTCGGTAGATTTCAGGAAGCCAATGCACCCGATCGAACATGTTGTATCACAGGCAAAGCATAGGAACACTGGCTGAGACGGGAGAATGGAGGAAAGATAGAGGAATGCCAAGAAAATCGAGTCCAAGTTGGTTAGACGTTAGAGGAAAAAATAGGAGGCCGAAGGAGAATTGGCTTTTCAGTTGGAGAATGAGCAACGAGACCATCAAAGACGCCGAATAAGAGGAGAAGGACAGATTATACAATGAAGTGTGTTAGACGAGAAATGTTTTTGGACAGAAGGCCCAGAAAGATTTGTCCAGTAGGAGAAAACAGGAGGGTGTAAAGCGCACAACTTCTTCGTTTTGGATGAAAGCGCGAATATATAGCTCTCGAAGAGGTATCCTGGGCAACGCACAAAAGGGATTTCTAGCAAGAATGAAAATTAGCAAGAGTGGATAAGGAGAACGAAGAAATTTTTTCCACTCCCCGATACGGGGGCACTGTTCTCTAGGCTGAAAGTGCGAGAGAACAAGCACGATCGAACAATAGGTTAATGAGGAGACGAAAGATTGTAGTCGAAAAAGGAATGAGACCTGCTCATTACCTTCCATAAACGATTACAGCTCCAATCCCTATTCGGCAGAACTCGAACACGCTGTCACCAGAGACAAAGCAGATATCATTCACCAATTATAGACTAGCGTAGAAAGCACGCAAGGCCCCCCTCAATTTCGGCCCGATCAAAGTGCGAAAAAACGAGTCAGGGGCTGGAAATGGAAGCTGTTTGAAGAGAAGTCCATCTAAAATTAAGAAGATATAAGGTTGTGGTCAGATTTTCCGATAGGAGAAAAAGTGGTGTATTTTAAGAGAGAAGGACTATGGTGAAACATAGGTCAGGTGTGTTTAAGAATTGGTTTAGGACGATCCGGAAAATGTGTGTGGGTTCTTTAAATATTAGTTGCGGTTCCAGATCGTGGTGAGAATGCTGAAGGGTGATTCGGCTCCTCCCCACCGTAATTGGATAAGGACCCCAACATTCAGTGTTATGTACATGAACCCCTAAATAGAAGGAACCTCGGAAGTAATTTTGGATGAGAAGATTATAACAAGTCCCTCGTGGGAGAAGTAGTAAAGATATTGGCCAAAAAAGGAATTTTTCATCTGTTCTGTTAGAGAACAGTAGCAGAAGCCACAAGAGTTATGGTAGTGGAGAAGGAAGAAAGAAAGATTTTAAGCCACATAATATCGAATTTAGGAGATCCGAGATTCTCGGAGACGGTGTTAACAGGAGTGTTTATCGTTTACATAGGCACAATACTGCCAGCCTTTAGACGGAATTAATGAAAATAAGTTATATGTGGATACATCAAAGGCGTGGTTAGAGGAAGGATCCTTAGCCATCTGTTTCTCAGACTAAGAGCAAAAGGTTAGGGTAGAGTTAGAGAGGTGGTATTCCACGGATGCAGATATTAGAGTTTTAAGCCGGATGTTAGTAAAGGTCCTAGTAGAGATCCCGCGCCTGCGCAAAATCTGCGAACACTCGCACACACCACCACAAACAAACCAAACAATCCTTGAAAAAAAAAAACCGGAAGGGAATAAGAAAAAGGCACAGGTTAAAATTATTCACGGCATGACACCGACTCCCAAAACCGTAGTAGTCATTAAAAAAGATGAACGTATCTATAATAGAAATTAGTAAAATATGAAAATTTTGAAAAAGATTCAGTCTTGGACGCTTTTTAAGGCTTACGGATCAAAATTTTAGGAAAAAAAATTACAATTATTCAACATAAAACTGTTACTGTATACAATAAAAATCAATAATTGACCAAAAACGTGGTGGGCTCACCATGATTAAAAACCTTTATATAATCCACTCACTATATATATATACCTATATATATATAATATATATATACTCATAATATAATTATATAATATTATATATATATATACCAATAATATAAGAGGAGCTACTATATATATATATGTATAGTTATATAGGTATATATATATATATATATATTATATATATTATAATACTACTATATAATAAAATAGAAAAACACTACACAAACTTAAAGTTAAAAACAGACTAAGAGAAAAACAATATACATAGTAAACTATCTAAACTACGTATTACTCAATCAAAAACTTACTATTGCTATCTAACATAACTAAAAAGTTTCAAAAATTAAAATTAACCACACGTATATTCTTATCTTTTTGAATAGAGGATGATCAAATTCTAATATTAAAGGTACCATCAAAAGTTAAAAGACCCAATCAAAACAGGAAGAAAGCGATTCAATGTACAAATATAACAGAGAGCAAAATAGATCTAAACACAACTCCTCAAAAACGCCACTCAAACCATCGGAGCTCCAGTCAAGCAGTTAAGGTCCTATATATATATTATATATACTATATATATATATATATATATATATTATTATAATAGTATATATATATATATATATATATATATATTATATATATTTACCTAAAAGAATAGAATCTAGAGTAAACATGAAGATATGGCAGGAGTCGGGGGTCTTTCGGCCTTCCGGGGAACGACAGGGGTAGGACTATTTCCCCCTCTCCTTAACCGGGGAGGGTCCGCCGAAACCCCCCCCGCTCTACGGTATTTGGGTGAGATCGGCGGGCGAGTTCCTACGCCCCTCCTAATCTTGGCCGCTGCTACATACATGTGTGACAGTGATATATGAGATAAATATTATATATATATCACTACTATATATTATATATATATATATATAGTATATATATATATATATAATATATATATATATATATATTATTATATATCAGCCACGCGCGACTCTGTACTCGAGAGTGCTACTCCGTGCTCAGCACGAGAATAACATTATAGAAACGATCTACTTTTGCAAATTTCATAATGTTTACGGATAAAATTCCTATTATTTTTTTTTTCCTGCTTAGAGTTGATCAAAATAAAAAAATTGTTAAATCCAAAATAAAACGAAAAAAAAGGGGGAATAACCGCTATTTAAATAACGCTTTTTAACGCCATTAGAAAATGCGGCAGTTCATGCCCAGATCGATTGGCGGAGATGGTATTTGTGAATATAGAGTGACTTTAATATAAAGTTAAATACCTGTTTTTAAACTATAGAAAAGTTAGATTAATTCCAATGTTTTAGAAGGAAGAACTCAAAGTATTATCATTATATATATTATATATATATATAATACTATATATATAATATAATATATATATATATATAATATATTATACTATATACATATTATATATATATATATATATATATATATATATATATATATATATATAATATATATATAAAAGGGCCCAACCCGTGAGGTGGTGGTGACTGTTAAAAATATGATATTTATAATATGATATATATATGTCCCAGAGTTATATATATATATATATATATTAATATATTAATATATATATATACTATACTAATATACTATATATACTATATTATATATATATATATATAGTAGTTTATATATATATTATTATATTATATGTAATTCTGAAGAGAGAGATTGAGAGAAGAGAGAGAATGGAGAGAGAGAGAGAGTTAGGAGAGAGAGAGAGAGAGAGATGAAGAGAGAGAAGAGAGAAAGAGAAAGAGAGAGAGAGAGAGAGAAGAGAGAACGAGAGAAAGTGAAAAAAAAGTTTACCCTGGAGTCGCCCACTGAGATTATATATAATTATATATTAATAATATAAAATGAGAAGTATATATATATATTACTATATATATTATATATATATTATATATATATATATACTTAAATATATTATATATTATATATATATTATAATTTATATATATATATATATTTTTATATATATATTATAATTGGGTGGTAAGACGACATAATAGTAGTATAAGGTGCACAACTGACGGCCAAAATGAAGGCTGCCAGATTGTCGCTATCTGGCTCCCTAATCCGTTAATTTTGCGCATTTTTTGGTACTTTTTTTTACTAATTTTTACCCATTTTTTTTTTAGGAACCTTTTGCTTCTTTACCGTTTTTGGCCAACTTTATCGCTTAAAGTCTGGCCAACCCTAATCGTTAAAAATCTCTTACCTTTTTAAGCATCTTTGGCCACTTTTTAAATATATTATTTTTATCCTCGTTTATTTTTTAAGCGATATTTTTAGACGAGTTTTGGGCTCTATAATTCAGTTTCCAAAGATCCCCAACTTCCGGCAAAGATTTTGGGGTTTTTTCCCATTGAGCAGCCCTAGCAACGTCGAGAAGGAAAGACTATGAGAAAACCACTTTCGAGATTTTGGAATTCCAGTCAATGTCGGCAGCTGACTTGCGCCAATTTTCCATCATTTTCATTAGATTTTGAACGTTGATAGTCAAACCTAGATTTTTAAGGTCGAGGAACTCGTTTAATTAAGGTCTGGAAGACCGTTTTTTTTTTGGAGGATTAGCCTCCCAAAAGGGGGGCGGAGCCCCAAAAAAGTGGGCTAACTCTTTTGGTTCTCCTAAGGTTTAAAATGATCGGTAGATCATTTTTAAGAATGGTTTCAATCACGATTTGAAAGATAGTGTTTTAATTAACCACCTAAAAATACTGACAGTGTTCTGTACTTTGAAATAGTTTTCGTGGCTTTTTTAATTGAAATATAATCGAAAGAAAAAAATTACTAATAATTAAGTTTCGATTAATCGCTGTAGTAATCGTGCCACTTGAACAAACCTCCACCGATTTCTCCACAAAGTATAGGTATTATTTGTATCTGAAACTTTTGTATATGTTCTATGTTATGTCGATAAACTGATTCAACACTTTATGTCCGAATATTTTTTCAAGTCTCTATGTATTATGTATATTAGGGGGTGGCTCCCCGAGAGGGAACGCAAAATATAACGTTCTTTATTCGCCTTATTGTGTTCGGCTTCCCGAGCCGCTGGGTGAAATTAGGCTTATATGATTATCCGACGAGTTTAGGCTTGAGCGTTGATGAACGTAAAATCTCGTCGGAAGATTACGTTAGATAATGCACTCCTCTGCAGCTTCTTACCCCCGGAGGGGAGCGCGCTGCCCCCACTAAAACAATTAAAATTTGATCGCAGAAGACTGTAAACTATCGGACGAAAGGATTCCGGAATCGGAGAGAGAGTGGTGGAAGGTATGGATTTCAATCCAGAGGTCCAGGGAAAAACCCAATCCAACCGGAGGGTGTCCCTATTATTGAAAAAAGAAGAAGAATTTATGCAATGGAAATGCACCAAACAAGGAAGAGGACGGAGGAAAGTGAGTATGGCAGCGAAGGACTAGAGATTGAGAATGAGGAGTAGGCCCCGAGAACCCGAAATCGTGAGTCAGTAAATCGAGTCTCGGTGCGAGCCGAGGTGCATGTGCTGAGTTAATAAACCATCTCGTATATTACAGAAACAAATGTTGGTATTCCTTATTAATAGGTAACATTGGTCGAATCGGTGAATCCAACCTACTTATGCGAACATCTAAAGATAAAAAAATAAAAATAAAAAAATAAATATAAAATAAATATTAAATAAGTTAAATAAAAATTTCTTATTCCTTTATAATTGTTTAATAACTTACAAATTATTACGTTTTTACATAACCCTATAAGCAAGTTAAAATCAGTAAAATCACTAAAATCAATACGTCCGGCACCATATAAATAATTTAACCTTACAACTGTTTCCACTATGCATCCATAGAATCTATTGTAACTATTAATTCTATTGAATCTCTATTGATATCAATGTACACATTCGAGTATCTATATTTTTGGAATAAAACCATAACATTAAAATACATACTCTTTTTTATACATCTGATCAAAACGAAATATATGCTAAACAGTTAACCAAAGTTTATCATCATTAATATAAACTTACTTAGCATCAATCCTGAACTAATAGAAATAGTAATTTATCAACAATATATAATATAATATAAACGACAAACGCCTGGACATCACCTTATACATGATAAAACACGTAACGTTAAACAAAAGTTTCGCTACTTAACAACAGTAAGTAACAACACAACACATAACAAAAAATCGTAAACCTACTCACACACTTGTATTCATTAGCATAATCTCTTATAACATAACAATGTTATTTGATATTAACAATGGGTTAATTATTTAAAACTAAACCTTTTAATTCAGAGATTGGGTTGACAATTTACCTTCATGAATATATTTTGCTAGACATATAGATAATAGTTTTCCTCAACATCAATAATCAAGCATAACATCACCTGAACTAAATGATATATGGTACAAAGCCAAAAACCTAACCATACCTTAGAGCCGTGAAAGTAAACTGGTTTAACATTAACAAAGTTCACACTTACCAACATTGAAGTACCTAACAATACATACAAAAACGTAACCTACACACTTGTTCATGCATATCTCTAACATAACATGTTAATTTTTATTAACATGTTAATATTTTAACTAAAATTTATCACATCATTGGCTAATTATCATAAATCGGTCAACGAATATATTGCTAACGTACAAAAGTTTTTCACATCAATAAAGCAAAGCTAAACATCAACCTGAACTATGAATTAAATAATGTACCAAGCCAAAACCTAAACATACCTTAAGCGTGAATAAACTGTTAGATTAAGAAAGTTGCACACTTTACAACAAGATTGAAGTAACTAACATCACATACATAAAACGTAACCTTTGCATACTTTGTCTGGCATATCTCTAACATAACAATGTTTAATTTATATTAACAATGGTACGATTTAACTAAATTTATCAACACAACATTGGCTAATTATCATATCGGTCATGAATAATATGCTAACGTCACAAGTTTTCAAACATCAAATAAGGCAAGCATAGCAATACTGAAACTATGAATTTAATTACAAAAGGCCAAAACCTTAAGCGGTGAAATAATGGGTTAAAACCATTAACCAAAAGTTTCCACACTTACCAACTTGAAGTTAATCGTAACTTATTATACAATACCAATAAAACGTAACCTACTCAACACAATTTTGTCATGCATATATCTATAACGTAACAATATTAATTTATATTAACAGGTTAAAATATTTAACTAAATTTATCACAACATTGGCTAATTATCAATATCGGTCAATGAATATATGCTAACGTAACAAATAGTTTTTTTCACATCAATAAAGCAAGCATAGCATCACACCTGAAACTATGAATATAATGTCAAGCCAAAACCTAACATAAACCTTAAAGCGTGAATAACTGTTTAATATTAACAAAGTTCGCACACTTTATCAACATTGGAAGTAACTAACATAGCATACAAAAAACGTAACATATGCATACTTTGTCACACATATCTCTAACATAGCAATGTTAATTTTACATTAACATAGTAATACATTTAACAAAAACTTATCATAGGCTAACCTAATTATCATACCGACCAACAAATATATAAGCTAATGCGACAAAGTGTTCACATTAATAAAGCTTACATAGCATCATCTGAACTAAGAATATAATCCACAACGACAAACCCTAACATACCCTAAACATGAATAAACTGTTAACGTTAACAAAATTTCGCACTTAACAACAGTAAAGTAACTGAACATTGAATGCAAAACGTAACCTATTTATACTTTTTTCAAGCATATCTCTAACATATCAACGTTATTCTTCCACTGGCACAGTAACATTTAGCAAAAATTTATCATAGCCTTGTCCGATTATCATACAGACCAACGAATATAATGCTAACGTAAACTTTTTACTTCATTATCATAAGTAATATTTTAACAAAAAATTTATCATAACCTTACCTTAAATATCATAATCCAACAAATAATTGCAAACATAACAAAAGTTTTATCTAAGCATAACATAACATAAAATAAAAGTTTTTACATTCCTCAATATCAATAAGTTTTCTTTGAAATAAAATATCAATAGTAAAAGTAAATAGTTTCCCGAATTTAAAGCAGTAAATCAGAAATCAAACCACCCGTTCCCTTCCCTCCCCTCCCTCCCCTATCAACCCCTCCCCACCCCTCCGTCCATGACCTTTTGATCTATTGATCTAATGATTCAGGTCACATAACGAGTATCATTTCGGATGAAACATAGTACAAGAAAATAAGTTCTTTATTATACTTAACCAAACAGAATATATGCTAACGTCAAACAGATTGTTTTCACATTAATGAAAGCCTAAACATAGCATTACAGAACTTACTAAGAAAATAATGACGCAAATGATAAAACCTAACAACATCCTTAGCACGAATAAACTACTAACATTAACAAAGTTCCATACTTTAAGAACAGTAAAAGTTACCTAGCACGGCGTACTAAAACGTAAACCTATTCACACTTTTTCAAGCATATCTATAACGTATCAATGTTAAATTTTTAACATTAACACTATTGATTTTTCGGTCACATTTTCGAGGATCATTTCGGGAATAACATAACACAATAAATGAGTTCCTTTATTATACTAACACAGTGAAATATATGCTACAAACAATGTTTTTTCACATTAAATAAAGCTAACCTAACCTAACATCATATGAACTAAGTAAATAATGTACAACACAAAACCTAACATACCTTACGGCTCTCTAAAATAAAACTGTTAACAATTAACAAAGTTTCACACTTAAAAACACCAGTAAAGTACTAACATTGCCTTACAAACGTAACCTATTCAATTTTTTCCCAAGCATATCTCTAACATAGATTAAGTTAATTTTACATTGACCTACAATTCGTATTTAAAACCAAAATTTATTCATAACTTGTCTAAATTAACACAATACAGACCATCGAACAACTGTAAACATAACAGTTTTATCCCCATATAACACAAAATAAAGGTTCTTTGAGAAATAAAATATCAAGTAAAACTGATACTGATTTACTGATTTAAAAAATCAGTAAAATGCAGTAAATCAAAACCATACAACGCAGTGAAGAGGGCCTCCCACACCTATTCCTATACCGCCCCACCATGAACCTTATAGTTGATCTAATCTGATCTAGATTGATTCATGTCATATTTCGCGTATCATTTTGGGCTAACCATATACACTAAAAATAGTTCTTTATATACTAACACACAAATATATGCTAGAAGAGGTAATACAAAGTTTTTATAATTAATAAAAAGCTAACATACATAACTGAACTAAGAATGATAATGTAACAAACGACAAACGCTAACACAAAGCGAGCGCAATATCATACGAGAAATAGAACTACTAAACATTAACAACTATATCCGCACTTAAACAAGTCAGTAAATGTATCGTAACACGGTTCGTACGAAAACATGCAACTTATTTCACGGATATGGACTTTGATATTCTTTCTATAATCCAAACATATTCTCAAAAGTTATCAGTGTGAATTCTAAAAAAACAATTAAAACACAAGAAAAACTCTCTCCAGAAAATTTAATATAGCTTATTTCTTCAAGTTTAAAAATAAAATAAATTTTCATCCGATAACTGACAACTGGAAATAAAATTTCAAAAGTTCCAAAATTTTTTTTTTTTGGTGGAAGTCAAAGGCGTCGTAAAATAAATTTTAAACAAAGGAAATTGTCATCCATAAGTAACCTGTCTGAAAAAAAAAAAAAAAAAATTTCACATATAAATAGCCAAAGACAACGGGAAAATATATTAACTATGATCTCTATTTATACTAAGTAGCAATGTGTTAAAAAACGCATCAAACATAATTACATAAAAATACAATAAATTAATGTTTTTTTTTTTTTTTTATTTTAATCCGTCTTATGTGGTTGGCTACTTAATAATCTTCTTACTCTTTTTGAATAAAAATTAAATCACATGGTAAGGAGCGTAATTGGTTTACCACACCAACCCATAGATTTTTAAAAGCAGTAACAATCAAGT